>JAMKCH010011846.1:0-55460 GCA_023653785.1 Ophioderma brevispina | reverse complement strand
TGTTTTGTTTTTTGTGGACCGGCGACTAAGTGTACCCTAAAACTGAGAGAAAAAGGCGAGTGCTGGGTTGCAAATCATGGTGGTATCAAATAGGTATTAAAATCTGTAGGAATATCAAAAAAACTGCAGCATTGATCTTATTTTGATCGACAAGTATGTAATCGTATTATTACAGGGAACATCTGACTGAAAAAAGTGCTCTGACCTCAGCGTGCCACAGTGCATGCTAGTTTCACGGTCCAGTAGCTCGACCATTGGGATAAGTCCTACATTTCATGAACTGATCAGGTAGGAAACATGATGATCTTCAAGAAGAAGATTTAGCTTTAAGACTTGGAGTTCCAATGAGGAGAATGAGTGTTCATCTCTGCCCATTTTGTAAAGGAAAGAATAGGACATGCATTACTGGGTGAAACCTGTTATTTTGGAGTCTAACTTAGTGCTGTGAGCCTGTACTCGATGGCTCGATCTCCTCGGATCTGAATAAGGCAAATTTACTTCACAGCCTACACAAATCACATGTTTTTAGCTGTTTTTTTTAATGAAAAATACAAATTGGTGTATTTCAGGGGTGTCAAAGGTAAAGTTTTCTTATGAGATTAGCACACGATTGAATTGCATATATGTATGTACACATGTGGGGAGTTGAAAACATGGTGCCGGGTCACGGGGTGAATGCTGCCTGAGTCTATCTAGGGTCAGCCTGGGCATGGCTAGTCCCTAGACTCTCACCCCCAAAAAAAAAATGTGGAAAGCGTTCCTATGGGCCCCTCCCCTGACGAATTCGGAGCCTCTGACGGAATAAACTACATGACAAGGTTGCAGATCGTAGGGGAGGGACACTAATTAGGAATTTGCCACAATAGCCGGGTCGTGAGCAAGGAGGACCGGAACAAATATTCCCGTCCACTGTTTTGATATCATTCGAAGGCAGAAAAAAAATCCTCTTTAACCCATTAAAAATCCCTGAAAGCCCCTTTGGGGAAATTTTTTTATGAGCGTTTAAAAGTCGAACTATTTCTGTTTTCGGGGAGTAGCTTTTTGAGCAAAATTCTTTTGATTATGCGGCTGCGAAAATGCGCAACTTTGCGAGCGTAACTTACGCTTGCATTGATTGCGCGAGTTTTATACCATAAATGGAATTCGCGTAGATTGCCTCGCGTGCTTCACAGGCTCAATGTTGATATTGTTCCGCCTGCGAGTCTGGTGCAGAAGAGCAGAGAGCTGACAGGCATATCATCAGGCAGGCTTCAGCCTTCACAGACCACCAAATCGTATTTCAGGTCTGATTGAAATTGACGGCACCTCCAAGGAATGGCTGATTCACAGAGGTTTGAGATATGCTGCTGTGTTCAAAGTTCGGATAAACAAGCTCATTGTTTAAATATTTAGTTGACAGTATGGTGTTATTATAATTAATAAATACCTGAACGAGGAGGCTTCAACTACCTTTTGGTAGGTTTGCTGCATAGACTTTTCTTGAAAAAATAGAACTTGATGGAATTTGAAATAGGATGGGGAAGGATATGCTGAGGATGAAGGCGGGGCTTTCAATTGAGTGATAAAGGAGCTTGTAAGTTCTTAACTCTAACCACACGGCAGCTGGGACTAACAACGTCCAGAACGTAAAAATAAATGGAGCCTTAAAAATCGAAACACCATTGCAGCGAACGTAAAATAACAGAGTAAAATTAGCTTCAAAATAAAAATTAAACGTATTACAATCATCTGACAAAATTTCCACGTTGTAGCTAGGGATCATCATACAAAACGTTGTATTTGGTCGATTTTCATCAAACGGGCATTTTGGAGTGAGAAACGCCAAAAAAAAGTGTCTCAAAATTGTATGTGTATGTTTAAAACATTTAGTATTCCAATGACTATTACGAGGAAAAAATAATCTTGCCAACAACACTTGTTACGTTACTGCACAGATTATACACAAGATTGGTACAGCAAAAGAATAGGTTTTACGTTATCAAAATTTTAAATCAACAAAATATGCCAACTAATCACATTATCTGAGAGGTTACCGGTGAACAATTTTTATTTGTACAAAGTTAAGTTGAGAAGGTAATTGAAACTCAAGAAATATGCTCAATGTGTTTAGTTTATTACGTTTTCCTTGGGTATTGAATTCTGCCTGAAACTTAGACCTTAGAATAAACAAATATTAAGATACCTTTTACTAATTTATTCTATAGATATACATTTGATTGAAACCATGTCATTCTAAGCCAAATTATAGTTGATGATGTAAACAAAACGCATTCAACGTAAAAAACGATGGACAATACACAATAACCCCCCCCCCCCCACGTAGTAAAACAGTTTGACCCATTTTTACATCTCCATGACTAGATGTATCTGATTGAAAGTCGATCTAATTTTTTATGGTCGCAAAATAAGTATCTATACCACTCTTGCCAAGTATTTAAATATTTGTTTGGTTGCAGAGATATGAAGATAATGTAATAAACTTCCTTAAAAAGGTCGCATTTTTTTAAAAAGTTCAACATTCTTAGACTTTTTAATAGTCATTGTGAATTGAAGAAAAACACTATTTCAACTTGCCGCATTATGTGTACCTTGAAATAAGATGACACAATCAATATCTTAGTTAAAAAACTAAAAATGACTTAGCAGTTGAATTCTTCCTTAAGATCAATGTTTCTTGTTGCCACAAAATGTGTAGAATTAGGTAATGATGTTTTTTCCTTGTATATTCTCAATTATTTTAAAATTTTTGAAATACAAAACATATGTCCGTGAAAACCTTGTTTATTACAAAATCCTTCACAAAGCAAAACTAAGTTTGGTAAAACTTAATAAATTTAATTTTATGTTGTGTTTGACACAATTTTTCTCCATTTTTCGATGTGTGAAGGCAAACATTCATAGAAAGAAAACAGCCAAACATGGCCAAAAACTATAATAGGCCAAATGCAGCCCAACGGGCTCAATAAAAATATACCGCTTTTGTGCCAATAAAGTATGGTTGAAAAGGCTTATGAACCAAAGACACAACATTTCTGGAATTGCACCGTTTTAATGAAAAATCGACATTTACGTTACCACATGGTTGTAAAAAGTTATATTTCAGGCAAACAATTTTGAAAAAAAAAATAAAAAAGGAAAACGTGAAGAAATAAAAGTTATAAACTTGTTTATACGGCAATGTACACATTCTACATGGTATTTTACCAAGATTTAATCATATAGAATAACTTAATACATGTAGCCTACAGCGATTCGAACCGGGCCTACAAATTACAAATCCTAAACCTTATCCAATACACTACATGACCTTACTGATAGCAGAGCTAAAAGTAAATATATGTGTGTACTACTTTTTTCTAAATTCAACTAAATATAACAAAAACGGAGGAAAAAGTTTTAAAAATATTTTTAAACTTATAGGGAAAAAAAATTTTGGAAGTTTTTTTTAATGACGTTAATTACGACGTTATTTAACCCATAGTCATAATTCATAGTCATAGTCTTACATTAAAACAAGTAAGTTACAAAAGAACGTAATATTACGAAAATATAAAACGGTCAGCCCTATAAATACTACATTTTCAAAAGCTGTAGTTTATTTTCTAGCCACGGTTTATTTACATTATGCTTCCAAAATTTGTAATTTTAGTTAGGTATAGGTAATAAAAGCGTGAAGATTAGTGAATAATTGGGATTACCGTAATTTAAAAGTAAGTCTGTACTAAATTAGCAACATTTTTAACAGTGCAGGGTGAGCAATGCAATATAGGAAGATGGGGTGAGTGTTCCAAATTTGTTTTCAAGATTGTAGGCCTAAATCTGTTCAAATGGATACCCTACCCCGGACAGAGTTCCACAATGGCTACCCTATCCAAGAAAACAAATAATCGCGAAAGAAACGATGAACCTTCTGAAAATCGGAATAGAGAACACGGTATGGTTTCGGAATAGCGATACCTTTATTATAGCTTATTCGGAAAAAAACCAAACCTTAAGTTTTTCTGTTTTTGGTGGTGATGGCACCAATTCAAAATTGTTTGGCAACCTTAACCTTAACCCAACCCTAATCCTTAAACTAGGTATTTATCATAAATTGTCACTTCAAATCATTGTTCATTTAAAAATCGGAATAGCGAGTTTTTATGAAATTACGGAATAAAGAACACAACAATATGTTTCTGAATAGACTAAACCCTTTCGCTTAATCGAAAAACGAACCTTTTCTTAAATATCGGGAATAACGAAGCTTTTGAAAAGTTGGACTGAGAACCCTTTTTAACAGTCGGAATCGAGAACCTTATTATGATTCGGAAAAAGTAACTATATAAAACCGCGCGCTCGGAAAAACGAACCTTTGTTAGTAACGAAATGGGAATAATGAACCTTCGGAACATCGAGAGGACCCGGAAAAAACGGAAGAAATTCATTAAGCTCAAACACAGCTGCAATTGATATTTAAAAGTGAAAGTTTACCGGGAATTATATCCCCGTCAATATAAGTTGCAGGTTTTCTAGCACCCTCTGTATGATATGCGCTTAGAACCGGAGGATTGATTAGCAATGTTATTCCAGGATAGACAGGATCTGAAATTGCGGGGAAGGAGGGTTCTGCTCTCTATAGGGGCTGAGAGAATAACAGGCTTGTGCAAAGTAAAAACAAACAATCAGGTTTGAGCAAGAGAAACTTGTCTTTTGTAGAAACTTTACTGTAAATATAAAACACTAGGCCTAAAAAACGCTTCAAACCCTTCAAGGTTCTTTGTAGAACAGGAAAAAAATAAAGTGCTATATAGAAAACTAGTTCTATGCATACAGGACAAAAGGGATACTGGCTATAAGAATTTAGGACTTTACTATTTAAACAAATGAATCTTTAAAAAGTATCAAAAGCAAGAAAGGTGATCCAAGGGCTTGACCCCCCCCCCCACCAAAAACGAAAATAGCAACTATATAATCATGATAAAGATAGTGCTTGGCACACGGGGGGGGGGGGGGGGGCGGGGGGGGGGTTGTGGTTTTTCTTTTTGGGGGGGGGGGGGGGGGGGGGGGGGGGGGGGGGGGGGGGGGGGGGGGTGATAATAGTTGGCATATGGGTACCATATCGAGTGGCAAAACGAGAGTACTACTAACTTGTTTAAGACACTTCAAACTTAAATAATTTCTGCATGATAGACTTTCAAAAGTAGTAGCTTAGCTGCTAATTTGAATAACAAAATGGCCGCACATCAAGTTTGCTCCATAATGGTTTAGCCATACCGTGTCTTGTAGAGGATAGTTTTGGTTGAAAAAAGGTTAACATGAGATGTTGATAATGGACAACCACCAGAAGTCAAATTATATTACATTCGTAATTTAAACCTAATTGCTAAATCCAAAATGGCCGCCATTTGTAAATTTTGAGAATACTTTGACTTCAAAATTCAAGGTATCATATGGCTGAACTTTACACTACTCTAAATTTATAATTACACTATTGCTCAAAATATAACTATAAACATGAATGTATGCAAGACTTCCATGGTGACACCTTAAGCAAGTAAATTTGAATAAACAAAATGGCCGCCATTGACATTGCGCCATAACTAGTTTTTGCTATATCCAGACTCGTTGAAGAAATATTTTAGGCTCAAAACTGCTAAAATGAGGTGTTTGATTAAAACAATCAAAATGAAATTCATGGCCTCCTATTTTAATGAAACCTTATTTGCATATATCCTAAAATACCTAAATGTCCATTGTTACCCAACATTTCAGCACTTTGTTGCTTTTTTTAAATGGTTGCCATTTTTCAATCATGGACAGTTGAAGTGTTAATCTATAGCACTTGAAATTCATATGTCTATTCCCTAACGACCACCTTTAAACCCACCGACAAAAAAATCATAGCGTGGACCCTTTCCTTGGGTTTATGGTTAATTGCTCCTAGATCTGACAATAAAGAATACGACAACCTCCTATTAATATAGTTTTAAAAAACCACTTATTTTGCTACAGATAGCTGAGGATCCATTCTGCACTATATAGTGGTGTTTTCAGTAGTTATTTCAATATTTTATTATGCAAATTTTTGCCCATGATTACCATTTTTGCCAGTCGTTAGCAATATCGCTATCAATCTGTTACTTAGTAACAATACAGAACATACCGCATTATACATAACTATGACCACTCACAAAGTTCTCATTACAAGTATTTGCCACTCTCGTTCCTCTTGATGACTTCGCCACCATATAGCTGTTTGTACTTGCAACAGGATGTTCTTTGTTCAGCTAAGCGAAGAAGAGCTGAAGAAGTAGGCTCAAGAATGAACTACCCCAAAGGGAGTGTGCTCGCACCTCTCTGTTCAAATCTATACTAACGACAACCTAGGAGTGCAGGAACCTGTCGTTTTAATCTATGCCGACATCCTGGAATTAGCGTAACAATGCATACTTCAACACTTGTTAAGAGAAACACTCCCAAAGCTTTGGATGCACTCCTAATACCCGAGTAACCACCTCGTGCAATCCTCCAAACCGGGTGTGTGAGCATTCCATCTACGCAACCTTGGAGCCAAACGTCAGCTTACGTAAAACCTGGTCTGGATCACCCTGAGCACTGCGATAAACCCTCTCTACCTAAGAGTTGGGACCGCACTCTTTTCTTATAAGACCCACATCAGAAGAAGAAGTATAAAGTTAGCTCCGCAATAACATCATGGAGAACGTATACATTCCTATCAGAATTGCTCCAACGTAGTGTAGCTAGCATGCAAGAGCGTTAGCGGCCAAGTATCTAATGTGAAGTCACACTATGTCCGGACAGATACCTCTGCCAACCGCCTTAAATCCAGAAACAGTTTCTTGAGGCAAAGGTCCAACCTCTTGAATCAGTCTCTAAAAGCAGTTTAAGGATACATCTACTGGTATTGACCTGGTGAGAATCTTCCACCTGGATCTGACTCCCCATGGGCTGAAGGCGATGGTCAACAATTGAGACCAAATTGGCCGTCTAAGGGTTCCTTGCAGAAGTGAGGCTACCTGGAAGCAGATCAGGACCTAACCTGGGTGTTGTAGAACAGCACCACAAAAATGGAACATCTCCTGGTCTGCCCATTGTTGGAGCACAATGTCCTGTATGGGAAAGATCAAACCCATGCAATAAACTTGAACTCAGCATTCAAATGCCTCCTGCCCTTATCATAAAAGATGTCCTCCGTCGCAACACCAACGGAGAATGGCTTATACATTTTAAGTCAGGAATTGCCCATCAGACATCCTGTCATATGTATGCGAGCATGCAAGAGCAGAGCTGTCAAGTATCTGATGTGAAGCACCCAATTTCTGGACAGAGACCGCTGCCACCCCCTTAGTTCAAAGATAGATTTTCTTAAGCAAATTCCAACCTCATGAATCAGTCTCTAAGGGAGCTTAAGAGAGTTTGGCATTGTGGAAAGAGACTTGCTATCAACCAGTAACATCTATTGGTATTTTGAACGTGATGAGCAATCGTCTCACCGTTGAGCGGGACTCCAAATTGCCTGAATGCGATGTTTCAACGATTGGATAACTAGAATCAGCCGATCTAAGGGTCCTTTTGGCATGACGTGGGCTACCTGGAAGCATTCCATGACACTTCCTGTGGTTGTTGAACAGAACCACAGACAATTGAACATCTCTCTGCATGATGGGTCAGACAGTTTTCTCAATGGAGGAAGCTGGCGAAGTTGTTCACGTCTTTGATGGTGATCTAGTTCACTACTGTGAACTTTTGAAGTTTTGTACCGTGGGATTGAGGGAGCTTTGAAACCAGAACATTGCCTTTGGCACCAAATTCGCTGACAGAGTCACATCAATACTGTATTGAATGCATGCCTTTGATGTACCTTGTCTGGTTTTGAGTTCCCACACTTCATAAACATTTGCAGCTAATGTCATTGTTGAAGGCCAGACCGAGGATCATTTCAACTGATTCAAACTTGGGTGCAGTATGGTGTCAGAAAAAGGGGTGTGCCGGTCTCTCTTGCGAGCTGCTTTTTTAGAGCTGGTACATCCTCGAGGTGCCAAATGCACAAATCTCTACAATTGACATCTATCTATCTCTTCTCCCTCTCTCTCTCTCTCCTCTCTCTCTCTCTCTCTCCTCCCCTCTCTCAGCTCCCCTCTCTCTCTCCTCTCCTCATCCTCCTCTTTCCCTCTCTCTCTCACCACTCTCTCTCTCGCTCATCTCTCTCTCAGTTTTTTGCCTACCGGCTGTCGAACTCTTTGCAAACTTCCAAAGAGTGCATGTTGTTATTATGTAGCTAGGTCACCCATCCAAGATGAGAACAGCTTGCGGTACTACTTGTTAGAGGCAAGAAAGGCCAAAAGGAATCTGGCCTGCTTCTTCTATGTTTTTGTTGCTCGATCCAAAGTCAATTGGTAATGGCTTTGTGGTTGGTATCAGGATTTGTCAGCTATGTGCTTATCCGGGGTCCCCGCGTGTATCAATGATACGGGACGCTCCTAACATGGCCCGCTAGTTGAGGCTGGGCAGATTGGGAACATGTCACAGGGTTTTACACCCTACTCTTATTCCACACTGACTGCGATGTTCAGTGAGGACTGCCTATTACCCTTCATGCAAATGGGGCAAAGTAATAAATGTTGCCGTAGAAGCCTCTCCAGACCCTCCCGACACTTCAATGCCCCATGGTCAGGTTGATTGTACGTCCTGAGGTACTTTGATCAAGTGATGCATGAAACCCTGCTGCCGACTTGTTTTTTGAGTCTTACCCGCAATAATGGCCCAAGAATTGCAAATTGCCAAACTGTGTTTATGGCTAATGGGAATGTCCTGTACAGATGTTTGCAAGGTATCGACATGTGAAAACATGAAAGATGGGGTCATTACATTGGACAGTTCTGTTGATTATGGGGACGATGAATGAGATTAAAGGAGGCAAAATACAGAGGACTAAAATTGGCAAAACTTGTAATGAGAACTTTGGAATTGGTAAATATTTGTATAATGGCGGGGGGTTGGAATCAATTTTATTTATGCCAAAATTCCGCATATTATCTAATTTATTAAATAACTACTGAAACACATTGTATACAAGGAGGGATCCTCAAGCTTTTCTATATGGCAAAGTAGGGGTGCTTTAAACTATGTATATAACCATTATTTCCGAGTGTATATTAACACTTAAAACGCCCAGGGAATTCAAATTGGCTACAATTCAAAAAGCAAACGCAAGTACAAATGCTAATTTGGCAACACGGCGACCATGTTGATATGCAAATTAGATTTATTAAAATGGATGGCTATGAATCATTGGTGTGTTTAAAATCAAACAATCCTCATTTTACAGTTTTTGTGTGAGTTTTTGTACCTTAAAATATTCTCTTCTATGAGTCAGGATATGGCCGGAACTAGTTAAGGCGCAATTACAATGGCAGCCATTGTTTTGCAAATTAAAATCATTCTTCAAGTTGTCACCTTGTAAGTCTTGCATACACATATGATTATAATAAAGTTGCAATAGTGCATAGTGTAATTGAGAAACTTAAGTGTAAGTTTCATCCATGTGATACCTGACCAATGACTGTTTAAAGTCATTGTGGCTCAAAATTTACGAAAATGGCGGGCCATTTTGGATTTCTGCAAATTAGGTTTAAAAATTAATGGATTGAGTTTCTGGTGGGTGTCCATTATCACTACCTTGTGTAGAGATTTTCCACTAAAAGAATTTCTTCTACAAGACAGGATATGGACGGAAATAATTATGACGATAATTTCAAAAGGGCGGCCATTTTCTTTATGCAAATTAGCTTGCTTAGGTTGTCACTTTCGAAGTCTGTACTAAAGACATGTTTATAGTTTATTAGTACAAGAGTGTAATTGCAAACTTTTAAAAGTGCTTGTTCATCCATGTGATACCTTGAAAATGACTGTTTTAAAGTCAAAAAATTAGGATCAAAGTTTGAAATGGCGGCCCATTTTGGATTTTACAGAATTAGGTTGTATTTAAATGTATGGGATTTGAGTTCTGGTGGTTGTCCATTGTCAAACACCTCGTGTAGTTTATTCCACTTAAAGAATCCTTCCTAAAAGACAACATATGCTAAAACAGTTATGGAGCAATTCAATGGATGGCCATTTTGTTTTTGCAATTAGCAGGCTTAAGCTAATATTTGGACTTGTCTATTACATTTGCAAAAAATTATTTATAGATGATGTTTCTGAGTAAGTTGAAGTAAGTTGATACCACACTCGCCTTGCCCTCTTGATGGTACCGACCAACCTATCTGGCCAAGGGACTAAGAACCTATACAAAAAAAATGGAAACCAACATTCTCACATCATTTCGACTTTCTCTTTCTTATATTTCAAACAATGCTCCTCATATGTAAAACTGCGCGTTACGCTTTGGCAATACCCATACCTTTCGCAAAGCCCTGCGAGGCGAAATGAGGAAATAATAAATAAACACCGCGCTTCGCCAACGCAAGCGCATTGTCCACGGGTGCATCCCGAATATCGGCAAGAGAAAATTCCCATTAATCCAACCAACCCACTTTTAAAGATTATAAAGTTTTTCCCCAAAGTGGACTTTGTGGGGCTTTTGATCTGTGTATAAAACAAATGCCTGCATACATTGATGCAAAAAATATTCGCCGGGAATATTAAGGCTTTTCCCACTGAGGACGGTTGTCGAATCACTTCTGCGATCGAATCGCTGTCTGGAGGGACTTCAAAAACAGCCACCAAATTCATATTAATACTTTGCCAATCTGCACAATATCGTGATCGTGCTTCCTCAAATTACAGCTCACGTTCGTTCACTAATGCAATTACGTAAAGATTATTCGCCATTGGAAGTTCCTACTCAGTCCGTTCTGCAAAAATTTCACAGCGTAAAACTCACAGTTCTATGCGGGGAAAACAAACCAAGGTGATAAGTCATCATCACTTAAAAGATGGCCATATCCCAGCATTAAAAGGTTAATTATACCACTTTCCATAAAATGCTCCAAAAGAGAGTATTTCGTGAAAGTACGCAGGCTCATTAATCCATTCCATACATCGTAAACTAGGCGTTATTGCGCATGCGTATCTATTGTTAGAAAACGGCTGCATAGTTTCAAAAAACGGCGACGATCGCAAACTTCGATCGATCATAGCTCAGGTGAAAAGCCTTGTATTTTCCGGGTTGTGTTGTTGGGGGACCTCAGAACGTCTCTACAATGTGTGTTGCGAAGTAGAAAAAAACTGGAAGAGTTTGATTGAGCATTGCCTAGGCTAGGTAAAAGCAAGTGCAATCTTTAGAAAAACAAAAATAGACTTGAGGATACTGATTTACAGGTGGGGTGCTAGCAATGTCAACATTGCCAACAAAGACCAGCCAGTGCCTGTCATGAGTTTAAAGTCTATCACTGCAATTTTTGACTAGACTTTGTTACAGATAGGGACACATGGCTAATCTTCCACCAACTTTATGCTACTCTCCGCATAAAGATTCAGTGTAAGGTTAAGAAGAATTCCTTTGGAAAGGATGTTGAGAGTGGATGGGAGGCAAGCGGGGGCGGCACAAACGTATGGGCGAATATGGCAGATTTCATTTGTCAATAGAGGACTCCCATGGATGTCAATGCTACAGAGATTCATATATTGCCTCAAGAGAGTTGCATGGACATTCCTTTTGGATATCTCTCACTGCTGCCACATGAATTTTTGCGTTAAAACCTGACCATTATCAACAGGAGGATTGTAAGTCAAGCTGGATCGTAAGCTAGTCGGCAAACGGTCAATTGTTACACTGGACAGAAATTGGTGGCGATACACTTAAGCTGCTGTGTGTTTAGTATGCAAGGTGAGTTTACACTAGCGGTTTATCACTCCCTCATTTAAGCGCCCAGGGCGCTTAAATGACAAAATCCGTGGTATTCTCTAAGTGCACCTATACAGTGCTATCTACCAAAAGATAGAGCCTATTTTTCCCTTTCATGGTCCATAAAAAGTGCTAAAAAGATCAATCTTCAAGTAAACCATACCAAAATGTTGTTTGGGACCAAACTAAACAAAAAAACAGGAAAAAAAGAAACCAACTCTCATCATGTAGATTTAACACCAGTAAATAACAGGAGAAACAGGTAAGTCCAGCCCCCACTGCAAATGAGGTGTGGTGGTTGTTTTTTGGTTTTGGTGCCGGTCGACTAAGGGTACCCTTCAAAACTGAGAGAAAAAGGGCGAGATTGAGGTTTGACAAATCATGGTTTTCTATCAATTATTAGGTATAAAATTCTGTAGGAGGAATATCAAAAAAAATGGCGCAGCATTGTACTTTATTTTGTCTGACAGACGTAGTTAACCGTTATTTCTTACAGGGACACCTGACTGAAAAAGTTCTCTGACCCTCCAGGGTGCACGTGCATGCTAGTCTTCACGGTCCAGCAGCTCGAAAAATTGGGGATAAGTACCCTAATTTCATGTATGATCAGGTAGTAAAATGATGATTTTCAAGCGAATATTAGCTATTTAAGATTGAGATGTTCCCAAAGGAGGAAAAAATGAGTGTTCATCTCGGCCCTTGTACAGAAAGAATAGGACATGCATTACTGGTGTGAAACCGTAAGGTGGATGGTCCTGACTAGAATCTATGACACATTTTCCCCCAAGGATTTCGTGTAAAATGCTTTCATCGATATGACTCAAATAGAAAAATAAAAAAAAATGGGTCACGGTACTCGATTGTTGAGAAACAAGTCATCCAAAGACTGTTTAAAGCTTTTTTAGCCTAAAATTTGTACACAGTCTAGGAAACTCACTTTTTTGTGATTACATGTTTTGAATTGTTAACAAAAAAATTCCTCGATAAACTTTTTTTAAAAATTGACAAAGTTAGCGCCATTATAAAATCTTTCGATTACTAAAGAAAAATTAGGGGTCACGTTTTCTACTTTTTATGTTATTAAAAAACAGAAAATTTAAATTTTAGATTTTAAGCATTTAAATAAAAATAACATTGCGATATGACGGTGTGCAAAGCGTCGTTTATACTACGCACTGGAGACGCGTGTAAAACTGATGCCGCGGTACCAAAAGGCGCTCCAAGGTTTACGCAACCATTTTAACTTGATCGATGTTACAAGTCCTACCTGCTAATCAAGTCATAATTATCCATGATTCCTATAAACATTATCCCTTTATTCTCGGTATTCTCAAACAACGACAAGGGTACGGGTCGTCCGTAGAATTTGAATTTTTAAAGTGCATGCATAGGCCTATACACGGTTTCACAATCTAAAAACTTTATTTTCACTAATCTTTTGAATTCTGGTTTCCTTTCTGATGACAAGTGGGATTAATTTTCTTCCTTTCTCTTTGTCTTCTTTATTTGTTATTAATTTTTTTTATGAATTAGGTTTTAGAGAAAACTTCGCCTGGACTCCTTATCATGTCCGTATGTTCATTATGCCTTTACAAATACGCATAATAAAAATTTGAACAATAAGCTTACCCATCCTTCTCTCTCTTACCTTGAGAGCCGACTAGCATTTACTGTAAGAGGGGTCATCATTTTCCTTTCGATGGGAAGGTGGTGCGCATATAGCCTATGCCAGTGATCAGGATCATCCACCCGGCCCAGCCCCCTCCCCCCGATATGAGAATATTTGCATGATGTCCCCTACATTAGATGAAGCTAGGCACAGATGACATTAAACACTAGGCCTAAGTAGCTTGTACAGACGGTGTTTGGAAGAATAGAATATTTTTGAAACTTAAAATTTTGAGAATATTACAATATTGAAATACTAAGATCATTACTCCTCCCTATTATACATTGTGTACATTTTCATGATGTACCATATAGTCATATAGGTGAGCAAATTAGGGGTTCATTCTATATGTTGGGTATGAACTCTTTTTATGGCCGAGGGCTTGCCCGAGGACATAAACACGTTAATACCCAAAATACTATGAATGGACCCCGTTCATGTATAACCGTACTTTTTTTACTAACTATTACCTACAAAATTAAATCATTAAATAATCAAAATTCATTCTGAAATTGCATGATTTTTTACACCACTTTTTGCGTTCGCGTTTCGTAACTGCAGGCCACCATTCATAACTTTTTTTTTATACATGGTCACGTGACGCTTAATTGACCAATCGCGTTACGCTGATCATACGAGGTATACATTAAGACACGTCAGAATAGGGTGGGTCCCTGGGATGACAAAACAAACGCAGCTCACTTTTGTTTTTAGCTTGACGCGTACATGAAGGTGTCGGCATGTAACTATATATATTAAACGTCATTGAAATGTGGCGCAAATAGTACGCTACACCAAACCACCTGCACAAAAAGGTTACTTAGACGCATTGCGTCGCTCCAGAAGTGCGCAATGCCAAAATTGTCCGTTGGCACAAGGTCAAATTGAGTGCGTACGGGGCGCATGGACCACCACCTTACGGTTCCTCCTTAAAGCTTTATAGTTCTACAAAGAACTATTTCTGTTTTAAAACCCTTTTAGTTTGTAAGAACCCAACAAACGAATCTTCGCGGGGTTTTCTTTGGTAAATAAAAAAGGGTAATTTTCTCTGTAGCTAAGAAAAGTGGTTCTCTTTAAACACCGTTCGCAAAGACCTCTCAATAAAGAACCCTTCAATGGGATCAGAAGTTCTTTGCAAAAACAGAAGAAAAACTTGTTGAC
This sequence comes from Ophioderma brevispina, assembly GCA_023653785.1. Lineage (NCBI taxonomy): Eukaryota > Metazoa > Echinodermata > Ophiuroidea > Amphilepidida > Ophiodermatidae > Ophioderma > Ophioderma brevispina. Next base: position 40,779 of record JAMKCH010011846.1, on the reverse strand, counting down.
TAGCGCTAAAATTATTTTACACAACCCAAAAACACAGAGAACAAAAAAGTTACACTCTTTGTTTGCAAACTACACGAGTAACACACCCAAGAATAAGGTTCCAATCCTCCAAGGTCTATTTAATTTTAAAGGTCCCATATAGACCTTAGGTGCTACTACGGGAACAGAAATGTTCGAAGTTGAGACTTTTTTTTTTAAAAAAGATTAAACTCTTTTGGTTGGACTTAACATCCAACGTGACCTAGCACATGATGCAAGAAATAGCAGAGGGCTATCTCCTCAGTACCCCACCATAATCGTCTCCCCCTCAAATCTTTGCAGCACTTCTTGGATTGCTTATTTAACCCAAAGGAATAATCGGTTGTCGCGGAGAACCCTTATTTTAGTTGTCAAAACAGGCCTTTGCTGGAGTACAACCGGTTATCCCTTGGTGATTTCAATTTCCTTAAACTACGATGAATAATAACGTGGCATGGTTGGGGCGAGGCTCTTCAGCAGACATGGAAGAGATGTGTTTGCTTCAGGATATCCAAAATTTGAGAAAACAAGATGGTGCATAGGGAGATCATGATGTCACTATTTGTTTTATTTCCTCCGCCGGGCAGGTGCCCGCTTGTGGCAATGCCGTAAGCCTAGCCTAGGCTAGTCCCACTCCTGGGGATCCGGTCTAGGCTATAGGCTAAAGGCGTTATCACCGGGGTTGTCGCAGAAATCCATTACAGCTTAGAGAAGAGGTGCAGTGCTGAAACAAACGATGAATTTCTATAGTAACATACAACTTACTTTTACATCGAACAGAAAAACAGCCTTTACCCCATTTTGCCGGGTCGCAGTCCGCGGGGCTGTCGTCAACGCCACCCCTCATTCCTGTCTTGGCCACTGCATTGTACAGCGCAATTCTCCTTTTTTTGACCGCATAATCCTCAATTGTTTTCCACAAAACAAGAAACTTGAGACAAACAAACGATTTAACTTTCTTTAAAATAATTCGATTCATGCAACCATGTACCTCCTCCATGGCAGAGCCAGGAAAGTTAACATAATTCCATAAATATCAGAGCGTTTTGTAAAACACGTGCGCTTCTTCTTCTGCCATGACTTTGCTGCTCCTTCTGCTGCGATGTTTGCAAATGTTGGCTATGGAGGAACATCGCGATACTACGCGCGGCTTGCGCTGAAACACACTATTTTCCGGAATCGCGAAAAAGTATGACGTAAGCAATGGCAGTGATGAGCTATATACGCACTCGTACGGGGCTCTGACTTTAACGCGCCCTAGGAGGCACAGTACAAAATGGTCTTCCCGGTGGTGAACAGCGTTGCTTTGTGGGCTCTGTTGTATGTATCCTATATAGGTCACTAATTATCTTTGCCCCTGCCTTTTCTAGAGCAATGAAATTTACAGGGGAGAATTTGAATTCATGATCCTTAAAAATCTGCTTTTGAAACCTAGAAGATCGACAATGTCAGTTTTTTGCAAATTCATTTGAAATTTGAAAACCTGGTTTTTTTTCTAACGCCCGAGACCCACAGTATCGAGATTTCACGCCGATTCACTATGTTTAGCCGGATCATACCGCCAAAACGGTTTCGCATCCATTTCATAATTATATTGTTAAATATGAAAGAATACGCGCTTGAATGATACAAACAATATCTCCAGGACAAATATTCGCTAAAAAAAACGACACCAATTACGCTCAAATTCTGGGTTTTATAGGAAACTATAGACGGTGTGAACTTTCCACGGCGGACGGGATTATGTACTGTGTTCCCCTAATATGAGGTATCTCATAGATTTGGTATGAAAAATACACGTTCTATCAGGGGCTCGATCTCAAGTACCTGGCGTTACACAAACACAAAATTGCACAGTATGTTTGCAAGACCCCGCTTTGTAATATAATAAATTTGATTATAACTTTTACCGTTATATTTGTACATCATAGTTAGCAATTTCCGGATGCGTAGGTGTAATTTCGCTACTACATATTCCGCGAAAATGGATAGAACGTGCTTATTTAAATCCGACGGTTCGTAAGAGAAGGAAAAAGAAATTGAAATCAACCCTTTGTTCTTTAGGGAATAATATAAGCTATTCCAAAATAGCGGTAGAGTCCAATTTTAATAGGAAAATTGCTCAAATACGTATCAATAACACAGGGGTATCCTCCGGAAGTAGGCCTATTACTGTCTGATCAATTTGCCAGTAAGTCTTCTCCCACCCAAATAGAAATAGCCGGCCTGTACACCCTTTTAAATTTGGACAACCTGTTTGCCAGTTAAAATGCACAAGTTTTAGGTCCCTTTAAGATGGAATTAATACCAATAAGAGTCAACAAATCAAAATGAAATATTTGTGTTTTTTAATATAAGAAAAAGAATTAAAATGCACATATCAAAGGCAAAACAAACAAATATATGCGCTAAAGGAAATGATTAAACAATGGTTCAGGCCAACCAAATTTAGGAACAACAACAAAACACACATCTAAAATAAACAAAAACAAACAACAAAAAAGAAAACTGCGGGGAAACATATAGGACTGAAAAAGCTGTTTGTTTCAAAGTGTTTAAATATCAATATCTCCATGCAAATGTAAACAAACAAAAACCAATGCCCATTTATAGTAGCTATCTTCCGTATGTTTTAATTATTGTTTTCGTACTGTAAGCTAAATGATGATCAAAAAAGAGGTCTTATTAACCTGATCCCTAAAAAGGATAATATCCCACTTATCTTAGTAATTGGCGGCCAATATCATTACTTAATAAGATTATAAAGTTATTGACACCCAAATGTCTGCTTTTCGTTTGAAAAAAAGGTATTGCCAAATATAATTAGCAGTGATCAGACAGGATTTCTTCCAGGTGATATATTGGAAAAACAGTCGCTTGTACCCAAGATGTTACGCATATCTAAATAAACACAATCTACCTGGATATATATTTTTAATTGATTTCAAAAAGCCTTGACCAACTGATTGGACTGGTCTTATTTTTAAAACCCTTAAATATTTTATTTGGTAACGATTTAATTAGCTGGGTTAACATTTTCTATTCTGCAGATATTAATGGTAAATCAATAAGGGGCATGTTTTCAAATTTTTTAGTTTGGAATGCGGTGTTCGGCCAGGCGCTGCCTCTCAAGTCCACTTTTATACATTATTGGTGCGGAAATTTTAAGTTTACTAATTAAAAGCCGACAGACAGTGATATTTCTGGCGTTCATATTAATAATATGGAAGAAATATCAGCGTCTTATGCCAGATGATACACTTGATACTAAAGCGAATGTTAAATCGTTAAGTTAAGCAATTCAAATTCTAAATAATTTTGGTTCTTTTACTGGTCTTAAAATAAATGGATAAATCTAATCTTGTTGCTTGGTGGTTCCTTTAGACTTAAGCCCTCATGACAGTTCACTTTAGGCATTTTGTCAGTCACCTCTGGTTCGAGTCGAGTTCATTTTAGGTGTTACCTGTACATCGGTTGACTACAAATATGTGCGACTTAATTTTAAGCCAAGTTACCAAAAGCTCACGATACCCTTAGGAGTTTGGTCCACTCGGGATCTCACTCCAATTGGCAAAATTACTAAATAGTCTCGTGGTCTATTCTCATTTAATCTTTATGTTATAAGTTTTGCCCCAACCACCAGAAGACTTTAAGGAGTTAGATACTGTTTGTGTAAATTTATCTGGTCTGCAAACCAGATAAAAAATTAGGTAGGGGAAAACAATTATTGGGGGTTAATCTTTGGCGGTTTGAAAATGATGCATATCCCCTTTGATTAAAGGCCTGAACATTCATGGATTAAACGTTTGTTGGACCCTAATAATCATGGTCTTGGAAAGCTTTTTTGATATTATTAAAAACGTTTGGTGGAATTTCATCTGGCATTGTAATGTTAATCCTTCTAACGATAACTTTCAATACATTGATAATATTTTATGAAGAAGTTTGGAGGCATGGTTTTAGTGTCGTTTATGCGCCGCAATTTTCAAATTTTTCAACTCAATTTTAAGGAATATTTCGATATATTAATAAATCATAAGACCGTGTTTTGGAAAAGTGGTTGGTAATGATCAAGGCATCATATATTAAGGATATTTAACAAATGATAAGAAAATTATGCCTTATACCTCTTTCAAAGAAAAGGTTGATTTGATTTTAATTTATGGATTTATTTTTCACTTATGTATGCATCCCTCAGACTGAAAAGCATGTCAGCTGGTGGACAGGATGTTAATTTGAATGAGAGTCCTCAGAATGAGTTTTATCTAAAACATGCTTAGGTAACAGTAAAAAGTTGTAGTGATCCATTCATTTGATTGCTACCATGTAAGTCCCCAAATCGGAGATTAAATGGGCCTCTTTATTTAATGATGTAGATTTGAATTGGGAGGAAATTATTGTCTTCAGCTAATTTATTCCCTTCCACCAAGCTGAGATATTTTCAGTTTAAGCTTTTGCATAGCTACAGGATGTCTCAGAAAGAATTTACACCCTAATATAGGCGACCAATAACTTCAACATAGTATCACATTTGAGAAATTTAAAAAGAATTTTAAACCACAATTACTTTTAACATTTGAATGTAACATCATCGATTCGGTTCAGTAGTTTTGAAGAAATAAGCGATTATGTAACACATGTCACATGGACACTCCATCCAGTTTGACTCACAATAATGCAGATAGATTGTATGTTAAACTACCGTGATTACTCGTGTTTTAAAAAATCTTTGTTCAAGATGTCTTCTTTTCATTCCCAAAGACGGGCCGTGTTTAAAATTTTGTGAGTTTTGTTTTGTTATAGTAATAAACCAATACGTGACAATTATACAAAAAAGCAACAAGAAAAATAAAAAATGGTAAATAACAAGAATGATCATCTTTATTAGAAAACAACACAATAAAATCTGTAGAATGGGAAGATGTTAGTTGAACTAGGGGTGGTACTGCATAAAATGAATTGAGAAGTTAATAATACTTAAAGGGTGGATAACTGAACACTAAGATTATTCACAATAAGTTTTTATTCAAATTAGACATCTTATTCCAATAACATGGTGGATTCTACATTTAAATAATAAAGGCATGATTTGAGTGCAAATTCAAAATTCACGCGTTTTAATCTATACTCATGTTATAAGAAGTACGCACGAGACAAGATGGCTGGTCAACATTTGTCGCCCATACAAGGGAGTTTGTGGTTTTCAGATATGCCGAAACTGGTCATAATTACTCTTGTCAGGCAGGAATTTAGATTCCACCGAAATCCTCCTTGCAAGAAGACAATCAGGAACAATTGTTAAGAAGTACCTTGAAACGTGTACAAGTCAAAATTTGAATGTAGTGACTGTGGAAGGCAGAGAACCGCCCGAACATGCAGCCATCAGACGAGTCGTCGTCTCAACCCACACAACAATTTGTCAGACGTACATGTTGCCACACATTCCACGATCATTTTAACAAACAGTGATTACCCGCTTAACCACATATTGTCAAAAAGACGAAAGATGTCGCTGACATTTCTTCTTCTTCTTCATTTTTTTAAGTGAAAAAGAAGATGTAAATTTATGTATGTGCAATATTTTGTTGAACCTGGTGCAAAATATCATTTATTATCTTATTTTGTTTTAAAGAAATAAATGAAACAGAAAATGAAAGGAAGTATTGATTATTTCTTGCCTGTTCTCTGAATCACTTTATTACAAAACTTGGAAGGAAGTGTCCATTGACATGTGTTACATAATCGCTTATTTCTTCAAAACTACTGAACCAAATCGAGTGCTGTTTACATTAAAATATTGAAAAATTGTTGTGGTTTAAGATTCTTTTTGAATTTATCAAATGTGATACTCACTTTAGAAGTTATGGTCACCAATAGCTAGGGTGTAATTCTTTCTGAGACACCCTGTATCCTTGCTGTCAACAAATTGCTATATCAAATGGGTATCAATAATTCAAATCTATTCACCTTTTGTAACAACAATGTTGAAACTATTTATCACCTGTTTTGGGAATGCCATGTTGTCACACAATTTTGGCAGCTTATTCAAAACTATTGTTTTGAATAATAAGATAATTTTCAATGCCAAGAATATTTACTTGGTACTTTAAATCCTCAAATGTCCAACTTTAATCTTGTAATACTTTATGCCAAATATTTTATTTATAGAATGCGAAATGAAAGTAAAAGGCCAACTATAAATGCTTTTATTCATATGTTGAGAGTATATAGAGATTCCGAGAGATATATTGCAATGAATAAAAATAAGACTGATGATGGAACAACAGATGTATGAATATTAATATATAATTTAAAGGTGCTTTTTGTGATCCACAGCCTTGTCCCTCTGACTTGCCTCAAATGGGTTGTTTTTCATATCATCTGAACTGTTGGCGTAAGTATGGTATGTGTGCCAGGATATACGTGCATATTTGGTCTTCTCTAGATGAATGTTGCATTTTTTGTATTTTCTGCCTGTAAGTAATAATAATAATGAAGTGGACAAGTTGTGGTATAGTGGCCTCTGGGTAGCTTGTCATGAACATTCGATTATGATATCGAAGTGTATCATCGAATTAAACTGAAATTCTGGATTTGATCTTTTTTGAGTATATCTTGTGAACCATTAAACAAGAATGAAAGTGCTGGGATCACGAAAGGCACTTTTTATTTATTTTTTTTTGACCCCATACGCATATTATTGTTGATTGTTTTTGTGTCACCTGCCTTAAAGGTCCATGGACACGGCTGAGTAGACATTCTTAATTTCTTACATTTTCGTACCTCAACAGTATCCTGATCATATCGCAACACAGATTTTAAAAGTGAACATCGGGAAAGTGTTAATTTCAAGGATAAATATACCCTAACTGACAGGGCCTTCTCCTGTTTTCGCGAACGCGTATCAAGATGCTGGAGTTGGATTTGACCCCGTTAATGACGTCAGAGTAACAAGTTGTAAACAAAGCTCACACGTGGGCTAACCGCACCGCACACTCCAGATATCTCTCCTTGTCGGTTTCTTTGTCTGGGAACTTGAATAAAGCTATTCTGTTCTGATTCTCCTTGTCAGTACGGTCGCCGCTGGTGCACCCGTCGACAATACAGCACATTATTGTCGTAATTTTAAGGCACCAAATCAAGAAAAATTATGCCATATGATACAACACGTACGACGCATATCACGAGAAGACAACTGTGTACGTATGCAAGAAAACTGGGCCACGCGCACGTCCGTTCCACGATGACGATCATGACGCGTATCGCGTATCGCGTATTTGTTACTCGGACGTCACTTCTGGGTCACGCTTGCCAGCGCGATAATCACTTTCATTTTGGAATTTCCTTTGAAAGCTTGTCCAAAACACATGATATTATGCCCAATTTTATCAAATATACGGTTTCTCAATTACTGCTTCATGCAGATTTTACATTGATACCAATACATAATATGAATGAAACCATTTTTTGGCGGTATTATAAGTATGTTTAAAGCATGTCCATGGACCTTTAAGGCAGGAAGACGCGTGGAACCACTTTGTCCACTGATGTTGCCAGTTGATGTCTGTTGTCGTTAAGGAAGTTAACATATTTGCCTGTAACGTCTGTATGTTTTGATGGATTTAGACCAAACTTGCATCAAAGGAGCAACATGGAACGCTTCATTTGCTGATGAGGTCAAGGGTCACATGCCAAAGTCAAAGGTCATGCGAGGTCGGGTTGTGAAATAGGCTGACAATGTAGAATTGACCTCAGTTGAATAGTTGAGGTTCAATTTGAACCAAACTTAAGTTATGTGTGCAGCATGGGATCCCTCATTTGTTGAGGCCAAAGATAGCATGCTAAGGTCAAAGGTCATGTGATAGGGTGTAAATGTAGAATTGACTTCAATTTGAAAGGTTGAAGTTCGGTCGGAACCAAGCTCGTGTTTTAGGTGCAACATATGATCCCTCTTTTTTTGAGGTCAAAGGTCACATGGCAAGGTCAAAGGTCATGTGAGGTTAAGCTGTAAGATAGGCTGCAAATGTAAAATTGACTTTAATTGAAAAGTTCAATTGGAGTCAAACTTAGTTTCTGAAAATTAAATGCAAGCCCTCATTTATGAGGTCAAGGTTCGCATGTCTGGGTCAAGGGTCATGGGAGACCTATTATTCGCAAACCGCAATGGCAGGCAATACAAGTGGCCCGAGGACCGATGTACTTTTTGTATTTTTTGCCTATATTTGGAAGTAGTAAAAAAAAAGTGTTCCGTGGTGCAACATCAAAATCAGAACTGTTGGGTATTTTGCATGTTAAGGGTCTCTGGTATAATCATGGTCTCATTCTAGTACCCATCACTAATGGTCTCATTTCAGTACCTAACTTGTAGGTGAAATGTTAAGGGCTTTTTTGGGGCCACATACTTTCACTTTTATTTTATTTGATATATTGTGTAAGTTTTAATTTGTATTAAGTATTTTTATATGTACATGTATGCATATGGTAAAAAATAAAGGACAGAACTTCTTTGCTGTTCTGTGAAAAGGAAACAAAAATCTTCCGTAGATAGCATCCAAACCCGTGGTAAACCTGTTGGATCAAACTTAGAAACGCCCGGCCTACACTTTTAGAAAAAAAGTGCAAGTTAAGTTATAACTGGGTAGCTGCTATGGGGAATATTACGATCTAACGGCTGATAGGCTTGTGCGCTTGTAAGGCATGTCTTCGAGCAGCCACGTAAATGAAGCGAACTGATCGTGACGATTTCTTGAAGGCGGCGTACTAATAATTGTGAGGCGCTGTGTGCTTTGTGATCGCATAAATATCGCTCCGTTATTATTATTATTATATTATAAAGCGGTTTTGACCTGTATAAAGCACCATATAGGTTCTAAAAATATTATGGTTTTCTATATACCTTCAACATTTACATAGGCCTATAAATATTTTTTGTATTTGCCGTAATATTTTGAAAAGCAAAAGGCAGTTTTAAATGTTATTTTTGTTCTACATTTTTTGACTGGAAAACCATATTTTTCTGTTCTGCACAGAACTCTCGAATGTTTGTTATTTAAGGGTTTTTTAAAGCTTTATAGTTCTACAAGAACTAATTTCTGTTGATTGAAAAAACCCTTTTTAGTTTGTAAAGAGCCACGAATCTTGGCGGGGTTCTGTTTGTAAAATAAAAGGTTAATTTCTGTAGCTAAGAAAAGTGTTCTCTTTAAAACGTTTCGCAAGACCTCGCAATAAAGAACCCTTCAAATGGGATCAGAAGTTCTTTGCAAAAACAGAAGAAAAACGTTTTCCTACGCTACAAATTATTTTCCACAAAAAAAAAAAAAAAAAAGAGAGAACAAAAAAGTTAAACTCTTTTTGCAAATACACGAGTACACCAAGAAGAAGGTTCCAATCCTTCAGGTCCTATTTTAATTTTAAAGGTCCCATATAGAACCTTAGTGGCTACATACGGGAACAAAAAGGTTCGAAGTTGAGTCTTTTTGGTTTTTTTTTAAGAGTACACTCTTTTGAGATGGACTTACTCAATTGGCACATAGCACATGAATTGCAAAAGAAGAAGAGCAGAGGGCATATCTCTCATACCCACCATAATCATCTCCTCAAATCTTTGCAGTTCACTTGATTGTTGTGATTAACACAAGGAATAATCGGTTGTCCGGAGTAAGCCCGTTATTTTAGTTTACAAACCGAGCCTTGCTGAGACAACCGGTTTCCCTTGTGTTTTCAATTTCCTTAACGATGAATTAAAACGTGGCATGGTTGGGCGAGGCCTCCGAAGACATGGAATAGATTTGTTTGCTTCAGTATAGCCAAATTTGGAAACACGATGGTGGCATAGTGAGATCATGATGTCATATTTGTTTTATTCCTCCGCAGGAGGTGCCATGCTTGTGCAATTCACGTAGCCAGCCTAGGCTTGCCCAAACTCCGGCGAGCCGGTCCAGGCTATTATAGGCTAAATGCGTTATCACCGGGGTTATCGCAGAAATCCATTACAGCTTAGAGAAGAGTGCATCTGACAGAAACCGATTGAATTCCTATAGTACCATCCAGCTTTACTTTTACATCGAAAAGAAAAACATGCCTTTAACCCATTTGCCCTCCATCCGGGGTTGTCGTCAACGCCACCTTGTCCTTTTTTTTTGGGGGGGGGCCATCTGCATTGGCCATTTTACAGGGTAAATCTCTTTTTGACGCTAATCCTTCTATTTTTTCTACAAACAAGATTTGAGACGCAACAAACGAGTACCTTTCTTTAAAATGATATCGAGTCAATGCAAGGTAGCATCCATGGAAGAAGCCGGAAAGTTACCATAAATTCCCATAAATATCCAGAGCGATTTCAAAACACGTGCTGCTCTTCTGCCCATGACGTGCGCTCTTCTGCTGCGATTGTTACAAATGTTCTATGGATGGAACATCGCGTACTACGCGCGCCGTGCGCTGAAAACACACTATTTCGTCATCGGGAGTATGACGTAAGCATGGCAATTGATGATGCGAGATACTCACGTGGTACGGGGCTCTGACTTTTACCGCCCTAGGAGCCAGTACAAAAAATATTGTCTGCCTATTGAACCACGTGCTTTGTGGGCTCTGTTTGTAGTTAGGCCTATAGTCTATCTTTTCCCTGCATTTGCTATAATTAAATTTTACAGGCGAGAATTTTGAATTCATGGTCTTTAAAATATCTTGTTTTGAACCTAGATCGACATGTCAGTTTTTTGCAAATTCAATTTGAAATTTAAAACCTGGTTTTTCTAACGCCTGAGCCCAAGTATCGATTTCAAGCCGATTCACATATGTCGCAGTATCAACCGCCAAAACGGTTTCTCATCATTTCATAATTATATGTTAAATTTGAAAGAATACGCTCTTAATTGAATGATACCAAACACCTCTCTCCAAGGACCAATATTCGCCATCAAACTACACCAATTACGCTCCAATTCTGGTTTTTATAGGAACTATAGAGGGGTTGCACTTTCCACAGCGGATGGATTTTGTACTGTGGGTTCCCCTAATATTTAGGTCACTCATAGATTTTGTATAGAAAATCCACGTTCTATCATGGGCTCGATCTCAAGTAACCTTGCGTTTTTTACAACAAACAAAAATTGCGACAGTATGTTTGCAATACCCGCTTCTGTAATATAATCAATTGATTATAACTTTACCGTTAAATTTTTACATATTTAGCAATTTCTCGAAGCGTAGTAATTTCGCTACTAACATATTCGCGCGAAACTGGGATATGCACGTGCTTATTAATCCAACCGGTAAAAGGAAAAAGAAATTTTAAATGAACCTTTTTTCTTTCGGGAATATATATATAAGCATTCCCAAATATCGGTAGAGTCCAATTTTAATAGGAATTATGCTCAAATAATATCACTACAAAGGTTTATCCTCTTGAAGTAGGGACTATTGCTGTTATCAATTTTGCCGGAAGTCTTCTCCAAAGTATCTGCGTGTACACACTTAACTTTGGACAACCTGTATGCCAGTTAAATGCACAAGTTTTTAGTCCCTTTTAAAGATGAATTAATCCATAAGAGTCAACTAAATCAAATGAACCTTAGGTTATAAGAAAAAAATAAAATGCACACTTAATCCAAGGCAAACAACAAAATATGGCGCTAAATGGAAATGATAAACAAATGTTTTCAGTCCAACAAATTTAGGAAACAACAACAAAACACACTCTAAAATAACAACACAAACAAACAAAAATGGGAGACCTATTTTATTGCACACCGCAATGGGCAGGCGAATACCAGTGGCCCGAGGACCGATGTACTTTTGTATTTTTTGCCTATATTAGATTGAAGTATAAAAAAAAAGTGGTTCCGTGGTGCAACATCAAAATCGAACTTTTGGGTAATTTTGCATGTTAAGTTCTCTTGTATATCATTGAAAAATCTCATTCTAGTACCCATACCAACTAATGTGTCTCATTTCGTACCTAACATTGTAGGTGAAATGTTTAAGGGCTTTTTTGGGCCCATACTTTCACATTTTTCTTTTCTTGCTCTCCTTGTGTCCCGTTTCCTTGTCCTTCCTCTTTTCTCTGTCCCTTTATGCATTGGTCCCATTCCCGGCCCGACCTTCTTTGCTGTTCTGTGCAACGGAACCACAACTCTTTACGTATAAGCAGCCAACCGTGGTAATTCCAGTTGAATCAAACTTAGAAACGCCCGGCCTACACTTTTTAGAAAAAAGTGCAAGTTAATTATAACTGTGTAGCTGCTATGGGGAATATTACGATCTAACGGCGATAGGCTTGGCCGCTTGTAATGCAGTCTTCGAGGAGCCCCCCCCCCCTGATTAATGAAGCGAATGATCGTGACGATTTCTTGAAGGCTGCGTAATCTAATTGTGAGGTGCTGTGTGCTTTGTAGAGTGCCATATAAATCTCCGTTTATTATTATTTCTTATTAGAAAAACCGGTGTTGTGCACCTGTAAAAATCACCATATAGTTTCTAAAAATATTAGTTTCTATAACCTGTCAACATTTAAAGGCCTATAAATATTTTTTGTATGTTCCGTATATTTTGAAAGCAAAGGAAGTTTTAAATTTTATTTTTTTGTTTCTACATTTTTTGACTGGAAACCATATTTTTCTGTTCTGCAAGACCTCTGAATGGTGCTTTATTAAGGGTTCTTAAAGCTTAATGTTCACAAAGAACTATTTTCCTGTTGATTGAAAACCCCTTTTTAGTTTGTAAAGAGCCCAACGAATCTTCGCGGGTTCTTTGTAAAATAAAAAAGGGTAATTTCTGTAGCTAAGAAAATTTTTCTCTTTAAAAAACATTTTACTTTTTTTATTTTTATTACTATAAATAACCCTTCAAATGGGATCAGAAGTTCTTTGCAAAAACGAAGAAAACGTTTTACCTAACAGCGCTAAAATTATTTTACATTACTAAGCAAACTGCACCCCACAAACAAAAAAAAAAAAAAGAAGGAACAAAACTTTAAACTCTTTTTTCAAATACCGATTACACCCAAGAATAAGGTTCCAATCCTCCAAGGTCTATTTAAAATTTTAAAGGTCCCATATAGAACCTTAGGTGCTACATACGGGAACAAAAATTGTTCGAAGTTGAGTCTTTTTTTTTTAAAGAGTACACTCTTTTTTGAGATTGACTTAACCTTGTACCAATCCACTTGTACCAGCACATGAATGCAAGAAGGAGCAGAGGGCTTCTCTCATACCCACCATAATCGTCTCCTCAATTCTTTTGCATTCACGTTGGATTTGTTGATTTAACACAGAATAATCGGTTGTCCGGAGTAAACCCGTTATTTTTTAGTATTACACAAAAGAGCTTGCTGGAGACAACCGGGTTCCCTTGTGATTTCAATTTCCTTACGATGAATAATAACTTTGGCATGGTTGGGCGAGGCTCTCGAATAAAAAAAACATTGGAAGAGATGTGTTTTGCTCTCGGATATCCAAAATTTGAGAAAACAAGATGGTGCATAGGGAGATCATGATGTCATATTTGTTTTATAATTCCTCCGCAGGCAGGTGCCCTGCTTGTGCAATGCACGTAAGCCTAGCCTAGGCTTAGCCAACTCTGCCCTGGCGAGCCCCGGTCTAGCATTATAGGCTAAATCGTTTATCACCAGGGGTTATCCGCAGATCCATTACAGCTATAGAAGAGTGCAGCAGCTAAAGAAACCGATGAAACTTTCCTATAGTACCACAAGCTTACTTTTTACATCGAAAGAAAACATGCTTTAACCCATTTGGCCGTCCAGCGTCCGAAGAGAGAAGAGGACGGATCGCTTTTCCACATTTTCTTCCCTCCCGCGGGACGTTTTTCTTGGCCATCTGCATTTGCCATTTTTACAACCACAGCGGTAAATCTCTTTTTGACGCATAATCCGTGCTACATTTTTTCTCCAAAACAAGAAATTTGATACCAACACACGAGTATCTTTAAAATGATATCGTTCAATGCAAGGTAGCATCCATGGAAGAGCCAGAGGAAATTTAAACAATAATTCCATAATAATCCAGAGCTTTTTCATTCCAAAACACGTTTCTCGCTTCTGGCCAGGACTTTGTTGCGCTCTTCTGCTGCGATTGTTTACAAATGGTTTGCCTATGGATGGAACATCGCGTACTAAGCGCCGCCGCGTTGCGCTGAAAACCACTATTTCGTCGTCATCGGGAGTATGACGTAAGCATGGCATGATTATGCGAGATACGCACGTGTACTTGCTCTGACTTTTACGCGCCCTAGGAGGCACAGTAAAAAAATATTGTCTGCCTATTGAAACACGTGCTTTGTGGGCCTCTGTTGTATTAGGCCTATAGTCATTATCTTTGCCCCTGCTTTTTCCTATAGAAATGACTTTACAGTAGAGAATTTTGAATTCATGTCTTTAAAATATCTTCCTTTGAACCTAGATCGACAATGTCAGTTTTTTGCAAATTCATTTGAAATTTAAAACCTGGTTTTTCAACGCCTGAGCCCCCGTATCAAGATTTTGTCACGCCGATTCACATATGTCGCAGTATCACACAACCGCCAAAACGGGTTTTTGTTCTCCATTCATCCTTTCATAATTATGTTAAATGTTAAAGAATACTCCTTAATTGAATATAACCAAAAACAGTATCTCCCAGGACAAATATTCCGCCACAAAACTATACCAATTACGCTCAAATTCTGGATTTTATTAGGAACTATAGAGGGGTTGCACTTTCCACAGCGGAGGAATTTTGTACTGTGTTCCCCCTAAATTTAGGTCTCTCATAGATTTTGTATAGAACAAATCCCCAAAAAAAGTCCACGTTCAATCAATGGGCTCGATCTCAAGTAAACCTGCGTACACAAAACAAAATTGCCAGTATGTTTTCAAGACCCGCGTTCTGTAAATAATCAAATTTAATTATAACTTTAAAACTTTACCGTAAATTTTTACATATTTAGCAATTTCTCGAAGCGTAGTAATTTCGCTATTAACATATTCCCGCGAAACTGGGATATGCACGTGCGTTATTAATCCGCGATAATCCGCCGGTAAAGAGGAACAATAAATTTAAAATGACCTTTTTTTTCTTTCGGGAAATATATAAGCATTCCAAATATCGGTAGAGTCCAAGTTTTGAATAGATTATCGCAAATAATGATCACTAACACATTTTTAGTCCTCTTGAAGTAGGGACTATTGCTGTGATCACTTTTGCCGGAAGTCTTCTCCAAAATATATGCGGTGTACACACTTTTAAATTTGGACAACATGTATGCCAGGGTAAAATGGCACAAGTTTTATGTCCCTTTTTGACAGATTTGGGAAAACATTAATCCATAAGAGTCAACTAAGTCCATGAAACATAGGGATATAAGACAAAATAAAAAAATGCACACTTCAATTCCAGGCAAACAAACAAATATGAAAAACGCAAAGGAAATGAGAAACAATGGTGCGTCCAACCAAATTTAGGAAACAACCAAAACACACATCTAAAATAAACAAAAACAACAAACAAAACAGAAAAACTGGCGGACCATAAAAATTTTTTTTAAATGGACTGAAAACGCTGGGTTGTTTCAAATGTGGTTGAAATTATCAATAAGATCCATGCAATGTAAACAAAACAAACCAGCCCGTTTATAGTAACTATCTTCCGTAGATAGCATTCCAACCTGTGGTATCCTTTTGGATCAAACTTAGAAACGCCCGGCTACACTTTTTATAAAAAAAGTGCAAGTTACGTTATAAACGGTTTGACTGTATAAACCACCATATAGGTTCTAAAAAATATTATGGGTTTCTATCTAACCTTCAACATTTAAATAGCTTTAAATATTTTTAAAAAAAAAAAAAATATTTTTGAAAAGCAAAAGGCAGTTTTAAAATTATTTTAGTTCTAACATTTTTTGACAATGCTGAACCCTATTTTTCTGTTCTGCAAGAACCTTCGAATGTTGCTTTTAATTAGAGGTTTCTTATGAAGCTTTTAATTCTCCCAAGAACTATTTCTGTTGATTGAAAAACCCTTTTAGTTTAAAAACCCACGAATCTTCGCGGGGTTCTTTTGTAAAATAAAAAAGGGGTTTCAAAATTTCTGTAGCCAAAAAATTGTTCTCTTTAAACCGTTCTCAAAGACTCTCCATAAAGAACCCTTCAATGGGAATTCGAAGTTCTTTGGCAAAACAGAAGAAAAACGTTTTACTCGCGCTAAATTATTTTACCAAAACAAACACATTACAATAATGTACAAAACACAACCCATATCAAACGGACAACAATCACAAAACCAAAAACAAAAAAAAGGGAAAAAAAATAGAACAAAATGTTAAACGAAACTTTTTTGCAAATACACGAGTTCACCAAAGAAAAAGGTTCCAATCCTCCAAGGTCTATTTAATTTTAAAAGGTGCCCATATAGAACCGTAGGTGCTACATTACGGGAACAAAATGTTCGAATTTAGTCTTTTTATTTTTTAAAGAGTTAAAAGATTGACTTACCTCCAACTTGGGACCCTAGCCCATGAATTCAAGAAGAGCAGAGGGCTATCTCTCATACCCAACATAATCGTCTCCTCAAAACTGCAGTTTTACTTGGATTGTTTGATTTAACACAAGAATAATCGGTTGTCCGAAGTAACAAACCCGTTATTTTAAGTTTACAAATCGAGGGTTCGGAGCAACCGTTTTCCTTGTATTTCAATTTCCTTAAAACGATGAATTAACGTGGCATGGTTGGGCGAGGCTCTTAGAAGACATGGAAGAAGATAGTGTTGCTTCCGATATCCAAAATTTGAGAAAACAAGATGGTGCTTAGGGAGATCATGATGTCATATTTGTTTTATTTTCCTCCGCAGTGCAGGTGCATGCTTGGGCAATGCACGTAAGCCTAGCCGCTTCTAGCCCACACTCCTGGCGAGCCGGTCTAGGCTAAGGCTAAATGCGTTATCACCGGGGTTATCGCAGAAATCCATTACAGCTTAGAGAAGAGTGCAGCAGAACAAACCGTGACTTCCTATAGTAACATACAATCTTACTTTTTACATCGAAAGAAAAACTGCTTACGCCATTTGCCGTCCAGTCCGGGGTCCGGGTCTGTCGTCAACGCCACCTTGTCTTGGTCATCGCAATTGGGGGCCATTGTACAAGCGTAAATCTCCTTTTGACGCAATATCCGTCTATTTTTTCTACAAACCACGAAATTTGAGACCAACAAACGATGTTAGATTCTTTAAAATAAAAGATATCGAATTTCAATTCAAGGTAGCATCCATGGAAGAGCCAGGAAAGTTAATGTAGAGTAGAGCCTTCGGAAAGTACCACTCTTAGTTCATAGTTGGAGGACACATGGGAGCTAACCGCCCTGGGTTGAAAATTCTAATAACATCCTGAAAAATACCGCCATTATTCATCGTAGGTTAGGGACACCAACTTCACCCTTCAAATATTGCTTGTATGAGTACGAGCGCGAGTCATGGTACAAGCAGACGATAACAACTCAGTCTTACGATACTTCTTCCAAAACTCTTCCAGACGAAAGATGACACAGTGACACTTTATGATTTCTGCACTTTAATGCATTTTATTCGTTATTGATTTCTAGATTCATTTGGTTCATAAATCTCTTGAATCTGTAAAATGTGGTGTAAAAGACGGTACGTTCAACGGGTCTCATTCACACAGCGTCAATGTTTGTCAACACAACACACCCCATAACCTTTGCGAAAAATTTAAGAGGACGGTACAACTAACCTTTTATTATCGCATAATTTTAAGCCAAGATTTTTGGACATTACATCCCGCCCCAGTCGCACGCATAAGAACGAAAAGCTATTCAATGCAAAAATCACACAAATTTTCTTTTAATCGATTTTTGGCACTCTTTCAATTTGGTACTCGATTTGTAACTCCACCAATATTCCACTCGAAAAATAAATTACTCTTTAAATCACCAACCTATTTCCTAACCACAGTAAATCTTGTGTATGAATGCCTGTAATTGTTAAAACATCAGCAAAACTGTGCTACAATTTTATTTTGCACACAGATAACTCAATTGGATTTTGTTCATTTAACTGACACCAACATTTCATTTTGAATCATAATTCAATATTATGAATTGAATCCGTAATTTAGAAATAAATCAAGGCTAAAGGAGCATCCTTGTGTGAAATATGGCAAAGGAATATAACCTTTCATTCAATTATCACATAATTCTTTTTGGATAATTTTGGGTCAACTTTTAAATTTTGAAATAAATGATGTCTCTAAACATCCTTTAAATCACAAAATAGTTAAATTCGCAATTGGAAATAAAATGAGCCCTTTTGGCTTTAGTTAGATCACTTTAACAAGAATTCAATATCAGTCTCTTTCTGATTAGTTCCACACAAACTGGTTGCACATGGTAAAGTTTATAGTTCTTGGTTGTCATCACCATGTAGCTGAAGTAACTGTTAAACAGTTCTTTCATGTTCATCACTGTCATGTCAGTTGTTGCACAAATCTCTCACAACACAGCCAACAGTTCCATGCTGGTAATAAAAGGGTAAATTCAGGTTTCAACAAATCAGATGCATCACTTCCATGATCACAAATTAAACACAAATCAGTCAACAGCATCACTTGCCAGATCACAAAGTACAGTTACACAAATCAGTTCGACGCATCGCTTGCCAGATCACAAAGTAACACAATCATTCGATGCATCACTTGCCAGATCACAAATAACATCAAGTCAGTTCGACGCATCAACTTGGCCAGATCACATTTATTTCCAACATCTATATACATATTTACTGAGCCCCCCTGTTACTGCAATATTCAACTTTAGTAGATACATCTTCATCATGTGTGTTAGGCTCACAAAAGTTCATAATACATGTAGGCGCCAAACAGTTCATAATACATACATGACATGTAGCTCCAAACATTTTCATATATGTTGCTCCAAACAAGTCATAATACATGTTAGGCTCCAAACAGTTCATAATACATGAAGGCTCTTATGGTTCAGTCTATAAGGATGGCTTCATTTCCTTTAGTCCCCGTTCCAATACATGCCATAGCTTAGAATGGCCTGTGAAAAAATGGTAGTCTTGTTTTAAGCTGATGCACTTCGAACAAATCCTTTGCTATTCCAACACGACTCACTTCAATGAATTTTGCCCATAGGCCAAGAGAGCTACGTGGTGCGTGAATCATCCCTATCAAAACAATGTCCCACCCACAGCATGTTTCTGCTAGTTGTAGCACCGTTGACGGCCGCTTCAATTAGGAGCTAATTTTTTAACCCATTCTTTTTTTCCAAAACGTCAGCTAGGAATTGCATTTGCCTCCATCTCTTCTCCTTCTTTTTCATACCTCCTTGGGGTCGACTACTCCCCGGTGGATATTTAGTGGTTTTTGACTTGGGGGGCAATTAACAAGTCTGTGGATCTCAGCACACTCTAGATCATCGGGATCACTTGTTGTTCTGGTCAAAGGCCTACTGTTGACAATAGACTCCACCTCGCAATAAGGGTCGGAATTGTTCTCGTTCTGTCAAGATTTCATATTCTGTGCTAGCAGCAGCAGGCACAGGATCTTCCGGATTGTCCGTTTAAAAAATTTCTGCCGCTCCCATGCTCCTCCATGGTGTGATGCTCTGGGTTATTGAAATGCCATTGGTATACCCTCTTGTTTGCACAAAGTTACTTGTTTGCTCTTGATTTGTTTCATGAGTGCTCTTCGAAGTTCGTTCTTTCCCTCGCTCCAACCAGGTTAGTACGCCGTTATCCGAGTATACTCCTCAACGCTTTCCCTCTTGCCGTAAATTCTCCGGATAGCGGCAATGCATAACTTGTATCCAAGCTGTCAGCAATCTCTATATGATTGCTCTGCTGTTAAAAGCATAGAAAACCACCGCTATTCCTTTCTGCTGCTTCTCCATGGTTTGGTTTCAAATGGACCAAATAATCCATCCCTGTTCTTGAGAAGGCTGGTTCATGTGACACTAACTCTGCACTCTGAAGACTGGCCCTCTTTGCTTCTCACTGTTATCTTAGTACTCTGCCGGTGTAGCATTTTGCAGATAGCTTCTTCACTGTGGCTCTGGCAATTTAAGATCCATACGTCTGCCAAGTTCCGAAGCACGTGGTCTTCCCTTGATGCCCTAACTTTTCGGTCACACCCTTCAATAATCAATGTCGATACGTGGTGATCTTTCGGTAGAATGATCTGATGTTTCGCATTCTGGGGCACGTGACTATTTCTTCTCCATCTTCTCCTACCTCCTCTCCACACGCCATTGTGCAATTCTTGGATCTAGTTATCACTATCCCACTGGTTTTTTTTGGAATCAGTCTATTCTCACATCTTGTGGTAACCATTGATCTTTAAGATCAGTGACTTCTTCTTCCTCACCATGGTGTTGTTACAATCAGCCTTGGGTTGGTGGTTTGGAGAGGGCAATTATTCCCTTCGGAATGCTTGATTGCTGACTTAATCCTTGCATATCGATTTTTCAGCTTCCTGTATTTTCTCACATGCCAAGTATTAGGCTGAACTGACATGTTGATCTTTGGCTCCTGAGTTTAAATTATTTTTTCCTTCAGCGTATCCACCAGACTTACCTTCTCCTCCAGCCTCATCCACTCAGAATAGTTTTCATTATGTCGGTTACAGGAGCTTATGTTTCTTCTTTTCCCGCCATGTTTTCCCTGGGTTCACAAAATATGCTGCTGAACACACATTTCGCACTTAGGGAGGAGGCCTTTTTACATTTCTGGGTCCCCTTCGCTATGGACTGGGTAGACTTTTCAACTCATTGACCATTTGGCCAGTTTGGGCATCTTGGCTCCCCCATAGAAATTGTTGGTCCTTGAAGCCACCTGTGTTTTTCAGAAGATTCTGTCATTGTTAGACCTCTATTGCGTAGTCTGCTGGGTTGTGCTCTTGACTTGGCTAATGCCTTGTCTTGGTTGAGATCCACCTCTGATAATTTCCACTCGTTTGCCACGAAGGTCCTTTTTTTTTTTTTGGAATCGACCTTTGTACTGTGGATATTCTCACAACACGGTTTGACTATCCGTCCAGTAAACCGGTGTCCATTCACAGGTACTTTCAGCATCCTTTTCTGTAGCGTTATGAGTTGATTTCACAGCATAGTGACAGCACTCAATGTCTAGTCCTTGGGATCGTTTACCATCTTCCACAGGTGCAACCCTTCGCCTTTGCCATCAACAATGCACAGTGTACCTTTCACACGGGTTTTGACGTACTGATGTAGCTTTTACACCACGCCATACCCCACCTCACTGGCGTCCGTGAAAGTGGTGAAATCTCCACATTGGTCAAGGTTTGTCAAATTCAAATGGCTTTAGCCTCTGTCAGTCTGTGAGGTTCTTCATCTTTGCTAAATTTCTTTGTAGCCATAACTCCCACTGCTGTTTTGTACTTCTTTTGGAATCTCCTCAATCCCAGGACACTTGTCACGACATTAACTCTTTGCAAGATTATCTTGCTCTCAAGTGTGAAAAAACAATTTTGGTGCTATGAATCCAAGTTGGTCATAGGTACTGCTCAATGAACGACAGTATTCTCCTTCTGGTAGCTTCTTGGTTCACTTCACTTGTGGATACTAGGGTTCTTCTCCAACTCCATTGCAGTCCCTAAGGCTCTTTTCTGTTGGGTAGACTGTCACGATGCAGGTCTAATGTCTTCACTTCTTTAGATCTTTCTTCATGGGATGGAATTTGGATAACATTTCTTGCTGTTGCTATCCACTTGTGTAGACGGAACCCGCCCTCTGCCAAACACTCGATGATGCTGTGAACCATCCTCAATAAGCTACTTTTTTTTCCTTTTCATTTTCAAATGATCTCAAGATGTCATCGACATAGGAGTCTGTCAATATAGCATTTGTTACATGGTTCCATATTTGCCCCCTCACCATCAAGGGCAGTCTTTCTCAAGATATAGTTTGGCCACAACTGGCGAAGATAGTGCTCCAAATACGTGTACCAGCATGCGGTATTCCTCAAGTTCATTGTCTAGGTCCCCATTCTTCCACCATAGGAATCGCAACATCACAGTCCCTTTCTTTTACTCGCACCTGGTAAAACATCTCCTGGATATCGGCCATGACCCATCTTCTCTTCTTCTTCCTTTCTCCAGCGAAGAGAACGCCCAATCATCTATTGTCATATCTTGGTCCTTGCAACAGCTTACCCGTTTTGAAGCGATTTCCTTGGTAGTTGCAGGACAATTGAACACGACCGGGTTTTTGGGTCTGGTTTTCTTTTGGATGTACCCCACACTATGGTGCGGGATGTACCATACTTTTCCTGGCTGTTCCTTCTTCTCTTCTTCTTCTTTCTGGGATTTTTCTCTGCATATCCTTTGGTTTCTAGGTCTACCATTAATTCCGGCATATTTTTTTGTGTAGCCTGTTCTCCCGTTAGCAGCCTTCTCTTCAATGAGTTTGGCATAACTGTATTGCTTGTAGAGAATTGTCAAGTCATTGCTGTCATTCCGGTTTCTTAAAGGCAGCTTAGTTTGTGTATGTCCATTAATCTTCTGGGTAGATTCTTCCATGATGGCCACAAATTTTTTGTCTTCCACACCTTCCACCTATAAGGCGGCAGAGTCCGAGGCCGTTCATTGAATTCCATGTTTAGGTACTTCTGGAAACTGCCTCGTTAAGTTGTCTGTGGCCTAGTCATGGACCTTTAAGACTGTCTATCCTACAAAATTTCACACTGACGTCACTCTGATTTTCTCATTTTTGCCTGGGATACCGTATACAAGCCATCCTAGTGGCGATCTGATAGCGTATGGATACCTAATTCTTCTTATATACAGTCCCTCAACGGAGTGGTGGCAAGCTGGAACATTATTTGCCATCAGAATGTAACTCTGGGATGCAGTGACCTTTAAGCTGAGGAAGCCCTTTTGTGTCAAAATGCTCCATCTATCTAGTCTTCGTTGTGTCAGGTGCACATCCATGGTGACTGGTAAGGCTGTCCTTTATGAAAACGGGTGGTAGATCTATGAAGTAGTGGGCCTTGCCTATATTTTTCCTACTTTGTATATCATCTATCATCACGTCTGGTGTCAAAAACATTTTCTTTTCCAAGTTTTCAATTTGTCTTCAGCAACAATTTGGTGCTTTTGGTCTGTTTTTGGGTCTTCAGTGTTCTCTGAAGTTCCCCTGTTTTGCAAATACATCTCCGCAGCCGTTATCCATAAACGCGTATGTTTTGAACATACTGGCTTCCGGCAGCTGCCTTCACTAAGACTGGTCCATGGTCATCAGCGGTGCTCGTTCATCAATGCTGGTTTTAGCACAAATTTTCTTTCTGGACTCTCCCAACACCCCTGTCGTCCCACCTTTTGGGATTGGTTCAGATTGTGGGTTTTCTCGGCCGATAGGTGAAGATGTGCCTTTTTTTTTTGCGAAGGTTTTGAGTCCTTTGAGTCTCTTTTTTGGATCCATATGAAGTATGGGTATGATGGTTCTAGTAAACATTTCGTACACTTTCGACCACGTCTTTGTTTGAACAATGATCCCTTTTCATGTGTCCCTTTGGTTTGAGACATCCAAAACAAAGTCCGTTTCTTTTTTGCAGACGCTCTCATTCATGGTCCGTGCACAAACTTTCTACATCAACATGCATGTTTGTTGTTGCCATCTCCACAATGCAAACACGGTGATACTGAGGCTTTTGTTTAACCTGGGAATGGGACTGCGCTGTTTGGCCACTTGTAGTGACAAAATGCCATGGTTTTCTTCTTTTTTCGCTTGGCTGTCTGGACAAAAGGTTTTGTTTCTCTGCTGACTGCGCCCTTGATTACCTATCCTTGGACACGTGGGGTCGTTCTTTTCATTTCTGTAGAGTCGGGATATGAAAGTCTCCAAAATCTTTCCGCTTTGTGTGATCTTTTTTAAATCATTGTCACGAAAAGTTTTGCCCAACCCTCGCAATCCAGTGTGTTTGTAGTGGTAAATAGGCAAGCTTTTTCTTGCAAGGATGTGTAGAAATTCATGTCCATCCATGGTGTAAAAAGAAATCTGTTAGCCTTGTTTGGCTAATGCCGCAGTGTATTCCACGACGACTGCAAACTTTTCGCAGTCGCAGCAGTAATCTCATCCTACTTATATGACTCCAATCTTGCTCTTGCCTTTTAATACGCACTCCGCTAATATGACGGGAACGGGATCGCCATAGTCTTTCTGGAGGAGATTCATTGCTTTGGTTTTGTTACGCCGCTGCTTCGGACTTTCAATAATACCAGTCTTTAATACTCTGGTAACGCTTTTCACCTAAATTTCAAAAGAAGTTCTAACCTTCCTTTTATGGATTGGGTGTTTCCCTTCTTCACAACCTAGCAGCTGGAAATTCCCTTCCATAAAGTTGGGGAATTTCTAGTAAGTTCTACAAAAACCGTCTAATGGATTAATATCTGGTGTTGGTAGTGTTGATTCTTTCTAAAACTCTACAAGTTTGTCTAGCAGGCTTAATTGGGATCCTCAACTTTTCTTACTTGTAACCTATTTGTCTCTCTGAGTTTCTATTTTTGAGTCCAACAAGGTTTGTTTCCTTTGGTTTCCCAACAGTTTTGCATTTCTCACATTTTCCCTTTTGGTGTGGTGCACCTGTATCTACTGCGTATATTGATCGTTTTTGTCAACTTTCACCTCATTTGGTTTGTTGTTTTCTCTGGTGTTTTATGGATTTTTCCCCTTTCACATCCCACATGGGTCATGATCGTCTCACTGTGTGGTAAGCTTGCTGAATTGATTTCCTGTCTTTTTCTTTCTTCATCCCTGTAATTATAGCTCCTGGCAACACTTGGTCTGCTGCGCTAGTTCCGGGGCTGATTATACTCTACTCTCACGATTCACGGCTGCGTAGACTTGGAATATCGCTTTCGCCTAGCCGCTCCAAATCTTGGATTATCATCTCCTCCCTTGTGTAGTCTAACTCTGCTTTGCGGCCTTCTCTTTCTCTTCTTCGCTGCATTGCCTCAAACTCCTTCCTTTCACTTTTCAATTTCATTTCTTCTTTTTTTTTTTTTGCCTTTTCTAAGCTCATACTTGTTTTTTCAAAGTATTGCTTGCTTTAGCGCTTATTAAATCCTCCTTTGTTTTGGCTTGCAGCCTCTCAGAACTGACACTTCTTCATTTTTGAAGATGATGAGTTCTTTACTCCTCGATTGCGAAAGAATTCTGGATCCTGATCTGGATACACTATCACTTGGTTTAATATCATCACAAAATATGGCCACTTCTATCTTCAGGTGTTCCCCAAGGATTTCTTGTACTTGTTATTCCTTTGAAGTTGTTTCATGTTCATCATTTTTTGAATTTGAATTCTTCATGATGATCAACTTGGTGATAGGATGTGCAATCCTTTTGCCTCTGGCCATTTAATTTTGCTTTCCATATTTACTTAATATGCACGATCTGGTAACGGGTAAGTGCAACACTCGGCTGCCCCCCCCCCCGAACCACCCACTCTTAAACCCACACACATGCTGCCACAAGGCTTGGACCAGTTGTAACAGATTTTCACTTGAGGGTTGTCCCCCCCCACAAAAAAAAACCCCCCCTTGGCAAATAATGCAAACTTTGTTTTGCCAATACTTTCCTGTTGTTATTTCTATATTCATAATTAATCTTTATGTCACGATGACACCATCTCATGTATGCCACAGAGTCTGCAACCAATAAGTGTAAGACACCCTGGCCCCCTTACCGCCACTCAGCCAGCACAAGTGCTACCACAGGGCAGGAATGGTTAACAGCATTTAATTTCCACAAAATTTCTTGCTACAAAATATTTTCCCATAATAGCTGATAATCAGCTTGTTTCCACAGTTTTCAATAGACTTGAGATTGAAAATGTCAATCAAACAGAAAAATCACGTCCTACACAACACACCGTCTGGCAAAGGGCGCCCCCTCACTGAAACTGCACAGGTCTTCAAACTGAAATTATGGTGCAACGCGTACCTGGCGTACACGCTTACGTGGCCAAATCAAAAGCAGTTTTTTTAATTTATACATATCCATTTTTCCCGTGCATTATCCAATTTTCCCACGTCCTTTTTACTGTAAGTAGAAGCCTTTCGGAAAAAGTACCACTCTTTAGTTCATAGTTTGGAGGACAATATGGGACTTAAAACCTGGGTTGAAATTCTAATAACTCTCCGCCAAAAATACAGCATGAATCATCGTCGGTTGGGACCCAAAACTTCACCTTCACACCTTCACAATATTGCTTGTGTGATTAACGCGGAGCGCTAGTCATGGTACAAAGCCAGACGAGAACTCAGTCTTTTACGATTACTTTTCTTACCAAAACTCTTCCAGACGAAAAAGATTACCAATGACAAACTTTATTCTTACTCCTTTAATGCATGTTATAGTTTCGTTATTGATTTCTCTAAAGATTCATTTGGTTCAATTAAATCTGAATGCTGTAAAGATGTGGGAAAAGACGGGTATTCGTGTCAACCGGTCTCATTCACGACAGCGTTCCCCCTGTTTGTCCAACACGACACCCAAATCCTTGCGAAAACTTTAACGCAATATTAGCAACATTTTTTTTAAAGAGTGGCCCCCAAGTTTTTTTCAAAAAATTTTTGAAGATTTTTTACATTGTTTGCATTGGTAACGGCTAGCAAACTATACCTGTGCATGGTGAAGCTCGAAAAGGTCTATGTGGCACAAACGAAGGAATTTTGGTAATTAGAATATTATTATCGGAGATCCACGATATAATTTCAAACGGCCTGCTGAAAAAACGGCCTTCCAATGTGAAATAGGCCCCCCCCCCCCCCCCCCCCCCCCGGGAAATACGACAATGTACTTTGTCTACGAACTCATCCATTAGTTTTTGTTTTTTATGGTCACGGCATCCCAGTTAAGTTATTTTCTATTTTTCTCGGTGGCAAAAAAACCTTTTTTTTTTTTTTTTTTTAATATTTTTCTCATGGACGGACCCGCCTAAACGTATCATTTCTCTCTGACTAAGTCCAATCTGGGAATCCCAATTCTAATACAAATCCCTTATTTTTATATTAATACGCATTTTTTTTGCCGTCTCGTTTGCAGTATATTTCCCTAGACAATTACCAACGGAACTTGTGACAAAATACATTTTTGAAATTGGTGCGCCCCCCCCCCCCCCTTTCTCTTTCAAAAAAATGTTCCAATTGCCTTTAAGGACGGATACCAAACAAAAACCCCACTAAACTTTATGTACCATAAATTTAAGGCACAATATTTTTGTGACTTACAGTTTAACATAATTCCATAAAATATCCAGAGCGTTTTTTTCAAACACTTGTATTTCGCTGGCGCTAACGCGTCAACCGCGTTTTACACCCGCAGCTTGTTTTTTAGAATTGTATTTCCGCTAGTACAAAAAGTACAAATCTTTAGTTTAGTGCTCGTAAAAAAAGTTTCCCCAAAGCCGATTTTGCCCGATTTTGAATATGTGATAGATGATTAAAAAATGCATCGAACAGTACCAAAATTGTCGACCGAGTTAATTCGAGATGATCTTCCCTCACGACTGAACTTAGTGCTGCTTCTTGCCCATGACTTGCGCGCTTCCTTGCTGCGATTGTTTACAAATGTTGCTATGAATGGAACATCGCGATATAGATAGATAGTAGATAGAATGATAGAGTTATAGATAAGTGTGTGATAGAGCGATATATAGAGTGAAAGATGATAGCTAGAGGATAGAGTGTATAGATAGAGTGGCTAGAGTGATTATATAGAGTGATAGCTTGAAGAGAAAGAGTGATATAGTGATAGCTAGAGTGATAATATAGAGTGAATAGTTATATATAGTGATAGATAGTGATAGAGTTATATATATAAGTGATAGAGTGTATCGATAAGAGTGATAGTGATAGAGTGATAAGAGTGGTAGAAGGATAATATATAGTGATAGATTAGTTGCTAATATAGATTTGTATGGTGATAGATTGATAGATAGTGATAGAGTGATTTATAGAGTGATAGAGTTATTTAGATAGAGAGAGTTATATTGATAGAGTGATAGAGTAGAGTGATAGAGTTATATATAGAGTGATATATTTATCTGAGCGATTTTAGAATTATAGATCCAGTTGATATTTATCTATTGTCTATATATAATGAAGGATATGATATATATCTATAGGGTATAGATTATAGTGATCTGTGAATCTATGATATATCATAGTGATTAGAGTCTGCGGCTCGCGTCGCTCTCTGCTCTCTCGCGTGCCTCGCGTGCTCGCGCGCGGCTCCGTCCTCGCTCCCGTGCTCGTGCTCGCGTTTTTGGTGTGCTCGCTCGCGTGCTCTCTTGGCGCGTGCATACGTCGCGTGCCGCGTGCTCGTTCTCGCTAGCGTCCCTCGCTCGCGTCCTCGCGTCCTAGCCTTCCGCGTGCTGGCGTTGCTCGCTGGCGTGCTCTACTCGCGTGCTCGCGTCCTCGCCCTCCGTTCTCCCGCGTCCTCAGCTGCGTCGCTCGGTGCTCTCTCGCGTGCTCGCGGTGCTCGTTGCTCGCCTCGCGTCCCCTCGCTCGCCGTCCCTCGCGTCTCGCTCGCGTGCTGGCGTTCAGCTCGCTGGCGTGCTCTCTCGCGTGCTCGCGTCCTCGCTCGCGTGCCCTCGCCTCGCTCGCGTGCTCGTGGGCTCGCGTGCTCGCTCGCGTCCTCGCGTGCTCCCGTGCTCGCTCGCGTGCTATGCCGCGTGCTCGCTCGAGTGCTCGCGTGCTCTCCTCGCGTGCTCTCTCCCGTTCTCGGGGCTCGCGTGCTATCTCTTGGCTCGCGTGCTCGTCTCGTGTGCCTCCTTGCTCTCGTGCCGCGTGCTCGCTCGGTCGCGTGTCGCGTCTTCGCGTCCTCGTGCTCGCGTGCTTGCTCGCGTGCTCGCGTGCTCGCTCGCGTGCTCCCCTTGCTCGCTGCGTGCTCGCGTGCTTGCTCGCGTGCTCCTTCGCCTGCTCGCGTCTCGCTCGCTCGCGTGCTCGCTCGCGTGCTGTGTGCGCGCGCTCTCTCGCGTGCTCGCGTGCCGCTCGCGTGCTCGCGTGATCGCTCGCGTGCTCGCGTGCTCGCTCGCGTGCTCGCGTGCCTCTCGCGTCCTCGCGTGCTCGCGCGCGTGCTCTCGTGCTCGCTCGCGTGCTCTCTGCGTGGCTCGGGCTCGCGTGACTCGCTCGTGTGCTCGCGTGCTCTCTCGCGTGCTCGCGTGCTCGCTCTCGTGCTCGTGCTCGCGTGCTGCGTGGTCGCGTGCCGCTCGCTTGCTCGCTCGCGTGTCTCTCGCGTGCTCGGGTGCTCGCGTGCTCGCCGTGCTTGCCGCGTGCGTGCGAGCTCTCTCGCGCGCTCGCGTGCTCAGTTGCTCGCGCA
Organism: Ophioderma brevispina; assembly: GCA_023653785.1. Taxonomy (NCBI): domain Eukaryota; kingdom Metazoa; phylum Echinodermata; class Ophiuroidea; order Amphilepidida; family Ophiodermatidae; genus Ophioderma; species Ophioderma brevispina. The sequence goes on along the minus strand of JAMKCH010011846.1, from coordinate 11,395 downwards.
CGTGCTATCTTTCTCGCTCCCGTGCGCGTTCTGCGTGCTCGCGTGCTCGCTCGCCCTGCTCGCGTGCTAGCTGCTCGCGTGCTCGCTCGCTTGCTCGTGCTCGCGTGCTCCTCGCCGTGCTCGCGTGCCGCTCCCGTGCTCCGTGCTCTCTCGCGTGCTCGCGTGCTCGCGCCGCGTGTCGCGTCCTGCTCCCGTGCTCGTGCTCCCGTGTTCGCGGCTCGCTCGCGTGCTCTCGTGCGCGCGTGCTCGCTCGCGTCTCCTGCCGCTCGCGTGCTCGCGTGCTCGCTCGCGTCTCTCGTGCTCTCTCGCTGCTCGTGCTCGCTGCGTCATCGCTCCGTGCTCGCGTCCTCTCTCGCGTGCTGGCGTGCTCGCTGGCTGCTCTCTCGGCGTGCTCGCGTGCTCGCTCGCGTGCTCACGTGCATCGCTTCGCCTGCTCGCGTGCTCTCTCGCCGTTCTGCGTGCCCTCTCCCTTGCTCCCGTGCTCGCTCGCGTGCTCGCGTCCTCATCCGTGCTCGTGCTGCAGTGCTCGCGTGCTCGCTCGCCGTGCTCGCTCGCGTGCTCCCGTCTCGCTCGCCTCTCGCGTGGCTCGCTCGCGTGCTCGTGCTCGCGTGTCTCGCGTGCTCGCTTGCTCGCGTGCTCGCGTCCTCTCTCTCGTTCTCGCGTGCTCGCTCGCGTGCATCTCTCTCTGCTCGCGTGCCGATCGCGTGGCCTCCGTGCTCGCTCGCGTGCTCGCTCGCGTGCTCCCCTGCTCGCTGCCTGCTCGAGTGATCGCGTGACCTATCGCGTGCTCCCGTGACTCGCTTTCGACCCGTTGCTCGCGGTCTCCCTCGCCGTGCTAGTGCTCGCGTGCTAGCGTGCGCGCGTGCCATACCATCTCGTGCCTCTCTAGCGTGCTCTCTAGAGTGCTCGCGTGCTCGCGTGCTCGCTCTGCTCGCGTTGGCGCTCTCGCGTGCTCGCGTTGCTCGCTCGTGCTCGCGTGCCTCGCTGCCCGTGCTCGCGTGCTCGACGCGTGCTCTGCGTTCTCGCTCTCGTGCTCGCGTGTCGCTCGCGTGCTCGTGCTCGCGTGCTCTTGCGCGTGCTCGCGTGCTCGCTCGCGTGCTCGCGTGCTCGCTGCGTGCTCGTGCTCGCGTGAACTCAGTGCTCTCTCGCGTGCTCGCGTCCTCTCTCGCGTGCTCAGCGTTCCTCGGCTCGCGTGCTCTCTCGCGTGCTCGCCTGCCTCGCTCGCGTGGCCGCGTCCTCCGCTCGGGTGGCTCGTGCTCGCGTGCTCGCGTGCTTCCGCTCGCGTGCTCGCGTTGCTCCCGTGCTCGCTCGCCCTGCTCGCCGTGCTCGCTCGCGTGCTCGCGTGCGTCGTGCTCGCCTAGCTCTCTCCCTGTCCTCGCTCGCGTGCTCCTCTGCTCTCGTAGCTCGCGTGCTCGCTCGCTGCCTCGCTTGGCTCGCTCCCTCGCGTCTCGCTCGCGTGCCTCGCTGCTCGCGTGCTCTCTCGCGTGCCGCTCTCGTGACTCGCGTTCTCCTCGCGTTCTCGTTCTGCGTGCCTCTCTCGCGTGCTCGCGTGCTCAGCTCGCGTGCTCTCGTGCTCCTTCGCTGCTCTTATTCTCGTTCTCTCGTGTCTACGTTCTCTCTCATCTTGCTCGCGTTCCCTCTCTATTCCTCACTTTCTTCTCTCCCCGCTTCTCTCTTCCTCCCTCTCACTTTCTCTCACTTTCTCTCACTTTCTCTCACTTTCTCTCTCGCTTCTCCCTTTGCTCGCCTCCTCCGCTACGTCGTTGCCCTCTCGCCTTTCTCTTCTCTCTTTGCTTTCATCCTCTATTCTCGCTTTGATCTCGTTCTCGCGTGCTCGCGTCCTCTCTCGCGTTCTCGCGTGCTCGATCGCGTGCTCTCTGCGCTCGCGATGCTCGCTCGCGTGCTCGCGTGCTCGCTCGCGTGCTCCTCGCGTGCTCCGTGCTCGATCGCCTGCTCGCGTGCTCGCAGTGCCCTCGCGCGTGCTCCCGTGCTCGCTACCGTGCTCGCGTCCTCCCCCTGCGTGCTCGTGCTCGCGTGCTCGCGTGCGCGGTGCTCGCTCGCGGCTCTCTCGCGTGCTCTCTCGCGTGCTCGCGATGCCTCCGCGTGCTCGCTCGTCCTCTCCGTCTTTCGCGTGCTCGCGTTCTCGCTCGTGCTCGCGTGCTCGCGTGCTCGTGCTCGCGTGCTCGCTCGCGGCTCGCGTGCTCGCGTCCTCGTGCTCGCGTGGCTTGCTCGCCGTGCTCGACGTCGCTCGCGTGCTCCCGTGGCTCGCCTCGCGTGCTGGCGTGCTCGCTAGCTTGCTTTCTCTCTGCTCTCTCGCGATAGCGCGCGTGCTCCCTTGCTCGCTCTCGTGCTCCCGTTCTCGCTCGCGCTGCCGTGCTCGTCTGCTCATGCTCGCGCCTCTCTCCGTGCTCCCTCGTTCTCTCAGTGCCTCAGCGTTCTCTCCTCTTGCTCTCGTTCTCGCTCTCTCGCGTTGCTCTCCTCGCGTGCTCGCGTGCTCGCTCTCGTCTCTTGGCTCTCGTGCTCCTCCTCGCCGTGCTCTCGTGCTCGCTCGCGTGTCTCTCAGCGTGGCTCGCTTCCTCCCGTGCTCGCTCGCCTGCCTCGCGTGCATCGCTCGCGTGCTCGCGTGCCCTCTCGCGTGCTCCCGTAGTCGCTCGCTGCTCTGCCGTCCCTCCCTGCGTGCTCGTGCTCGCGTGCGCGCGTGCTCGCCCCTGCTCGCTCCCGTGCTCTCTCGCGTGCTCGCGTGCTCGCGTGCTCGCTCGTGCTCGCGTGCTCTCTCGCGTGCTCGCGTGCTCGCTCGCGTGCTCGCTCGCGCTTGCTCTCTCCGTGCTCGCTCTGCGTGCTCCTCGTGCTCGGCGTCCTCGTGGCTCGCCCGTGCTTGCATCGCGTGCGCGCGTGCTCCGCTCGCTGCTCCCGGGCTCGCTCGCTGCTGGCCGTGCTCTCTCCGTGCTGCTCCGTGCTCTCTCCGTGGCTGCGTGCTCCCGTGCTCGCTCGCGTGCGCCGTGCTCGCTCGCGTGCTCGTGCTCGCTTGCTGCTCGCGTCCGCGCTAGCGTGCTCGCTTGCGTGCTCGCCGTGCTGTGCTCGCCTGGCTCGCGCGCGTCTCGCTCCGTTATCTCCTCGTGCTCTCGTGCTCGCGTTCCTCTCTCGCGTCTTCGCGTGCTCGCTTCCCTCGCGTGCTCGCTTTCGTGCTCGTGCTCGCGTGCTTTCCGCGTGCTCGCTCCGTGCTCCGTGCTCGCTGCGTGCTCGTGCTCGCTTGCTCTCTCGCGATGCTCGCGTGCTTCGCTCGCGTGCTCGGTGCTCGCTCCGTGCTCGCGTGCTCTACTCCGCGTTCTCGCGTGCCCTCTCGTGCTCCGTGCTCGCTCGCGTGTCTCGCGTCTCCCTTCGCGTGCTCCTTGCTCGCGTGCTCGCGTGCTATCTCGCTTGCTCGCTCGCGTTGCTCCCGTGTCTCGCGTCGCCTGCTCCCGCTGCTCGCCTCGCGTGCTCGGGCTCGCGTTCCGCCGTGCTCGCGTGCTGCGTTCTCGCGTCTCTCTCGCGTGCTCGCGTGTCGCTCCGCGTGCTCTCTCTCGTGCTCGCGTTCTCGCTCGCAGTGCCTCGTGCTCTCTCGCGTGCCTCGCTCGCGATTCTCCCGTCTCGCTCGCCTGCTCGCGTTTCTCGCTGTTCCCTCTCGCTTGCTCCGTGCTCGCTCGTTGCTCGCGTCCTCCTCGCGTGCTCTGCTCGTCGTGCATCGCCGTTACGCGCGTGCTCGCCTCGCGTGCTCTCTCGCTGCTCTCTCGCGTGCTCGCGTGCCCGTGCTCGCTCGTGCTCGCGTGCTCTCTCGCGTGCTCGCGTGCCGCTCTTGGGCTCGCGTGCTCCGGTGCTCGTGCTCCGCGTGCTCGACCTCGCGTTCTCGCGTGCTCGCGTCCCTCGTTGCTCTCTTGCTTGCTCCGCGCTTTCTCTCGTGCTCCCTTGCTCGCTCTGCGTGCTGGCGGTGCTCGCTCGCGTGCTTGCTCGCGTGCTCTCTCTCTTTCGTCGCGTGCTCCCGTGCTCGCTCGCGTGCTCCCTTATCGCTCGCGTGCTCGTGCATCTCGTGCTCGCGTGCTCGCTCGCGTCCTCCCGCGTGCTCGCTCGCGTTCTCGCGTTGCTCGTGCTCGCGTCTCGCTCCGTCCTCGCCTCCGTGCTCCCTCATGCTCTCGTGCTCGCGTGCTCGCTCCGCTCAGCTAGCGTTCTGACTCTCTCGCGTTCTACTCTCTCTTGCTCGTCTGCTAGCTGCGTGCTCTTGCTCTCGTGCTCTCTCGCGTTCTCGCGTGCTCTCTCGCGTGCTCGCTCGCGTGCTGGCGTTGCTTCGCTCGCTTGCTCGCGTGCTCTCTCGCGTTCCGCGGTGCTCGCCGCGTGCTCCTATCGCGTTCTCGCGTGCTCGCTCGCGTGGCTCGCTCGCGTGCTCTCTCGGCGTGCTCCTCGCGTGCTCGTCGTGCTCCCTCGCGTGCTCGCCCGTGCTCGCTCGCGTTGCTCGCTCGTTGCTGGCATTTCTCGCTCTCTCTTGCTACTCTCGCGTGCTCTCTCTCGGCTCGCGTGCTCGCGTGCATCGCTCGTGCTCGCGTGATCTCTCGCGTGCTCGCGTGCTCGCTCGTGCTCGCGTGTCTCTCTCGCGTCTCTTTCTCTCTCTTCTCGCTATCTCAGCTTTCTCGCGTGGCTCGCGTCCTCTTTCTCGCGTTGCTTGCTCGCGTGCTCGCTTGCTATCTTCTACGCGTGCTCGCTCCGTGCTCCCGTGCTCGCTCGCCTGCGCGCGGTGCCTCGCGTGACCTCTCGCGTGGCTCCCGTGCTCGCATTCGGTGCTCTCGTCCACCTCGCGTTCTCGTGCTCGCGTGCTCGCGTGCGCGCGTTCTCGCTCGCCGTGCTCCTCCCGCGTGCTCTCTCGCGTGCTCGCGTGGCTCGCTGCTCGCTCGTGCTCGCGTACTCTCTCGCGTGCTGGCCGATGCTCGCTGGGTGGCTTCTCCGCGCGCTCGTACTCTCTCGCGTGCCCGGCGTCCTCGCTCGCGTCTAAGTGCTCGCGTGCTCGCGCGCGTCCTCGCTCAGCGTGCTCCCGTGTGCCCGCTCGCGTGGCTCTTGCCCGCGTGCTCGCGTGCTCGCTGCTCGCTCGCGTGCTCCCGTGCTCGCGTTCTCCTCGTCCGTTGCTCGCGTCTCGCGTCCGCGTGCGCGCCGTGCATTGCTCGCTTCTCCGTGTCGCTCGGTGCTCCTTGCTCGCTAGCGTGCTCGCTCTCGCTCGCGTGTCGCGTGCTTGCTCCTGCTGCGCGTGCTCGCTCTCCCTGCTGCGTGCTCGCTCGCTCGCGTGCTCGCTAGCGTGCTCGTTCCGCGTGTCTCACGCGTGCTCGCGTGCCGCTCGCGTGCTCGCCGTTTGCTCTCTCGCGTGCTCGCGTCTCGCTCCCTTCCTACGCGTGCATGCTCGCTCCGCGTGTCTCGCTCGCGGTGTGCGCTGCGCGCTCTCCGCTTCCGCGTGCTCGCATCGCGTGCTCCGCGGTGCTCCTAGCTGGCTCGCTGCTCTCTCCGTGCTCTCCGTGCCCGCGCGCGTGCTCTGTGCTCGCTCGCGGCTCTCTCGCTGCTCTGTGCTCGCGTGCTCGCTCTTGCTCGCGTGGCTCTCTCGTGCTCGCTGCTCGCTCCGTTCTTCGTGCTCGCGTGTCGTGGTCGCGTGCTCGCTCGCGTGCTCGCTCTGTGCTCTCTCCGTGCTCGGGTGCTCGCGTGCTCGCTCGGCCTCGCGTCTCGTCTCGGTGCCTCGCGGGCTCGCTCGCTGCTCGATGCTGCGTGCTCGCTCCGCGTGCTTCGGGCTCTCCGCGTGTGCGTGCTCGCGCGCTGATCGCTCTCGCTCCCTGCTGTGCTCCGTGCTGCTGCTCGCTCGCCTGCCGCGGCTCTGCCGTGCTCCTCCTTGCATCGTGCTCAGCGTGCTCGCTCGCGTGCTCGCTGCATCGCGTCGCGTGCTCGCCGCTCTACTCGCTGCTCGCGTAGCGCGCGTTCTCGCGTCTCGCCTCCGTGTCTGTGGTCCGCGTGTTTGTGTGGCTCTCTCCTTGCTCCTCGTGCGCGCGTGCTCGCCTCGCGTGCTCGGGGCTCGCTCGCGTGCTCTCGTGCTCGCTCGCGTAGCTATTTCGTCGTGCCGCGGCCTGCTCTCGTCCTCGCTCGCGTCCTCCGTCCTCTCTAGCGTGGTGGCGTGCTCTATGGCGTTCTCGCTCGCGTGCTCTCGTCCCTCTCTCCGTGCCCGCGTCCTCGCTTGGCGCGTGCTCGTGCTCGCGTGCTCGCTAGCGTCCCTCCGTCGCCCCGTGCGCGCTCGCGTGCTCGTGCTCGCGTGCTCGCTTCGCGTGCTCGCGTGCTGCTCGCCGTGCTCTCTCGCTTCCTCCGGGGCTGCGTGCTCTCTTCGCCCGTGTCTCTCGCGTGCTTCGCGTGCTCGCGTGGCTCGCGTGCTCGCTCGCGTTCTGTGCTCGCGTGCTCGGGGCTCCTCCTTCTCGTGCTCGCGTGCTCGCGTCCGCGTGCTCTCGTGCTTTGCTCGCGTGCTCGCGTCTCGCTCGCGTCTCCCTTGCTCGCTCGCGTGCTCGCCGTGCTCGCTCGCGTGCTCGCGTGGCTTGCATCCTCTCCGTGCCCGCGCGTGCTCTCTACTCGCTCCAGTGCTCGGTGCTCGCGGTTTGTTGTGCTCGCTCCGTGCTCTCAGTGCGCGCGTGCTCGCCTCCTTGCTCGCTCGCGTGCCGCGTGCTCGCTTCGTGCTCGCGTGCTCTCTCGCGTCTCGTGCTAGTGCTCTCGCCGTCTCGCTCGCGTACGCGCGTCCTGCTCGCGTGCTGTGCTCGCTGGAGTGCTCGCTCGCGTTCTCGCGTCCTCGCTCGCGTGCCCAGCCGTCCTCGCTCGCGTTCGCGTGAGCCGCGTGCTCGCGCGCGTCTGCGTTCTCCCGTGCGCTCGCGTTCTCGTGCTCGGGTGCTCGCCGCGTGCTCGCGTGTCAGCTCAGCTTGCTATATCGCGTGCTCCGGGTGCTCCGTGCTCTCTCTTCTCGCGTGCTTCTCGTTGCTCCGTTCTCTCGTGCTCGCGTCTCCTAGGTCCGCGGACGCGATGCTCGCTTTCCTCGTGCTCGCCGGTGGCTTGCTCGCGTCTCGCGTGATCCTCGCGTGCTCCTTGATCGCTCGCGTGCTCGCGATGCTTGCTCGCGTGCTCGCTAGACTGCTCGCGTGCTCTGCTCGCTCCGTGCTCGCTGCGTGCAGTGCTCGCGCGCTCTCTCCAGCGTGCTCGGTTGCTCGCTCGCGATGCCTCGCGTGCTAGCTCGAGTGCTCGCGTGCTCGCTCTCGTTCTCGCGTGCTCTCTCGCGTCCTCCGTGCTCGCGCGCGTGCTTCCGTGCGCCTCGCGTGCTCTCACGCGTGGCTCGGTGCTCGCGTGTGCTCGCTCGTGCTCGCGGCCTCTCTCGCGTGCTCTCGTGCTCGCTCGTGCTCGTGCTCGCGTGCTCGCGTGGTCGCGTGCGCGCTCGCGTGCTCGATCCGTGTCCTCTCTGCTCGGGTGCTCGCGTGGCTCGCGTCTTGCTCCGTGCGCGCGTGGCTCTCTCGCCGTGCTCGCGTGCTCGTGTTCTCGCGCGCCGTGCTCGCGTTCTCGCTCCGGGCTCGTGCTCGCGTGCTCGCGTGTTCCTCGCCTGCGCGAGTGCTCGCTCGCTCGCTGGCTCGCTCAGCGTCGCGTGCTCGCTATGCTCGCGTGCTCCGCTTCGCGTGCTCGCGTGCTATCTCCGGCTGCCCGTGCTCGCTCGCGTGCTCGCGTCCTCCTCTCGCGTGCTGCGGCTGCTCGCGTGCTCGCTCGCGTGCTCCTCGCGTGCTCGCGTGCTCGCATCGCCGTGCTCGCGTGCTCCTCCGCGTGCTCTCTCGCGTGCTCGCTGCTCGACTCGCGTGCTCGCGTGCTCGCGTGCTCTCTCTCGCGTGGCCTCTCGTGGCTCCGTGCTCGCTCGCGTGCTGGCGTGCTCGCTGGCGTGCTCTCTCGACTGCTCGCGTACCTCGCCTCGCGTGCCCGCGTCCTCGCTCGCCGTGCTAGATGCTCGCGTGTCGCTGCGTCTCGCTTGCTCCCGTGCTCGCTCGCAGTGCTCGTGCTCTCGTGCATCGCTGCCGCGTGCTCGCGGCTCGCTCGCGTGCTTCTCCTCGCGTTCCTCGGGTGCTGCGTGTCGCGTGCTCGCTCGCGTGCTCTCCGTGCTCGCGTGCTCGCGTGCTACGCTCGGTCGCGTGGCTCGCGTGCTCTCGTCTCAGTGCTCGCGTGCTCGTGCTCGCGTGCTCGCGTCGGCTCGCTCGGTCGCGTAGCTCGCGTGCTCGCGTCCCTACGTGCTCGCGTGCTTGCTCGCGGCTCTCGTGCTCGCTCCCGTGCCTCTCTCGCGTGCTCCTTGCTCGCTCGCGTGCTCCCCTTGCCTCCTCGCGTGCTCCGCGTGCTCGCTCGCGTGCGCGCGTGCTTGCTCGCGTGCTCGCGTGCTCGCTCGCCTGCTCGCGATCGCGCTCGCTCCGTGCTCGCTCGCTGCTCGTGCTCGCCGCTCTCTCGCGTGCTCGCGTGCTCAGCTCGCGTGCTCGCGTGCTCGCTCGCGTGCTGCGTGCTCCTCCGTGCTCGCGTGCTCTCTCAGCGTGCTCTCGTGCTCCGCGCGTGCTCTCGTGCTCGCTCCGTGCTCTCTCGCGTGCTCTGGTGCTCGCGTGCTCGCTCGTGCTCGCGTGCTCTCTCGCGTGCTCGCGTGCTCGCTCGCGGCTCTGCTCCGTGCTGCGCGTGGTCCGCGTTGCTCGCTCGAGTCATCGCTCGCCGTGCTCTCTCGCGTGTCGGGTGCTCGCTGCATCGCATGTGCTCTCGTGCTCTCCTCGCGTGCTCGTTGCTCGCTCGTTCCGTGCTCTCTGCTGCTCGCGTGCTCGCGTGCTTGCTCCGTGCTCGCGCGTGCTCTCTCGCGTGTCGCGTGCTCGCGTTCTCGCGCGCGTGCCTCGCGTCCTATCATCCCGTGCCGTGCTCGCGTGCTCGCGTGCTCGCTCGCCTGCCTCGCGTGCTCGCTCGCGTGCTCGCTCGGTGCTCGTGCTCGAGTTCTTCTCTCGCGTGCTCGCGTGGCTCGCTCGCGTGCTCCTTGGCTCTCTCGCTTTCTCGCGTGCTCCTCGCCGTGCTCGCGTCCGCGCTTCCCGTTCTCGGGGCTCGCGTGTTCGCCGTGCTCGCTCGCGTGCTCATCGTGGCTCTCTTTCTCGCTTCGCGTGCTCGCGTGATAGATTAGAGTGATAGAGTGAATAGATCGAGTTATAGAGTAATATATAGAGTGATGGAGTGATAGATGAGTGATATATAGAGCGAGAATGGGTAATAATAGAGTGACAGCAGTATAGATAGAGTGATAGTGATAGAGTGATAGATAGAGTAAATAGATGAGTGTGATAGAGAAAAGTAGAGTCATAGTGAGAGAGTGATAGAGTGATAGAGTGATTAGATAGAGTGATGCTCGAGTGATATATATAGTATAGGTGATGAGTGGATAGATAGTGCTAAGTGCTATATAGATATAGAGATATTGAGAGTGATAGAGTAATAGATACCGTGATAGTGATAAAGTGTTAGAGTGATAGATAGAGTGGATATAGTGCGCGTGTGATAGCATCCGAGTGCTAGCGTGATAGCTCGAGTGATATAGTTCTAGCTATCGTGCTCGAGTGATATATAGAGTGATCGGGTGATACTCGTTGATAGAGTGATCTATCGCTATGCGCCGTGCTCAGCTCGCAGTGATCGCTTCTAGACTCCGTGATCGTCTCGCTCGCGTCCTCTCTCTCGTGCTCGCGTCCTCTCTCGCGTGCTGCGTGCTCGCTGGCGTGATCTCTCGCCCGCTCGCGTCCTAGATCGCGTGCCCGAGTACTCGACTCGCGTCTCTTGCCCGTGCCTCGATACCGTCCTGATCGCGTGCTCCCGTGCCCGCTCGCTTGCTAGTGCTCGCGTGCTAGCAGTGCTCGCTCGCGTGCATCGCCTCGCGTCTCTCTCCTGCTCTGGTGCCGCTTGCTCGCTCCTGTGATCGCCGTGCTCTCTCGCTTGCCTCGCGTGGCTAGTGTGCTCGCTCGCCGTGCTCGTGCTGCGTGCTCGCGTGCTCGCTCGGTCCGTGCTCGCGTCCTCCTGCCGCGTGCTTCGCTCGCGTGCTGCGTGCCTTGCCCGCCGTTTCGCGGGCTCTCTCCCGCGTGCTCTCGTGGCTTCGCCGCGTGCTAGCGCTCCTCGCTCCGTGCTCGTGCTCGCGTGCTCCGTGCTTCGTGTCGCTCGCGTGTCGCGTGCTCGCTCTAGTTGCTCGCGTGCTCGCTCGCGTGCTCTCTCCTTGACCGCGTGCTCCCCGCATCGCGTCCTCGCTCGTGCTCGCTCGCGTGCCGCTCGCGTGCTCGCGTGCTCTCTAGCGTGCTCGCGTGCTCGCGCGCGTCCTCGCGTCCTCGCCTCCGTGCTCGTGCTCGCGATGTTCTCGCTGCTCTCTGCGTGCTCTCGTGCGCGCGTGCCGCCTCGCGTGCTCGCATTGCTCGCTCCCTGCCTCGCGGCTCGCTCCGCGTGCGCTCTCGCTTGCTGCTGCTCGCTCGTGCTCGCGTGGCTCTCTCGCTTAGCTCCCTTGCTCGCTCGCGTGCTCCCGTGCTCGCCTCCGTGCTCGTGCTGCTCGCGTGCTGGCGTCTCCTCGCTGGCGTGCTCTCTGCTGCCGCCGTCCTCGCTCGCGTGCCCGCGTCCTCGCTTGCGTGCTCTTGCTCGCGTATCTCGCGTGCTTCTCTCTCGTGCTCTCTCGCTTGCTCGCGTGCTCGCCTCGTGCTCGCGTGGCTCTCTGCAGTGTCTCGCTTGCTCCTCGCGTGCTCGCGTGCTCTTCGCGTGCTCGCGTGCTCTCTCCGTTGCTCGCGTCTCCTCTAGCGTGCGCGTGGCTCGCTCGCGTGCTCTCCTGACGTTCTCGCGTGCCTCGCTCGGTGCTCCTTGCTCGCCTCGCGTGCTCGCGTGCTCGCGTGATCGCGTGCGCGTGCTCCCGTGCTCGCCGCCCTCTCTCGTGTCGCGGCTCGCTCGCGTGTCCGCGTGCTAGCTGCGTGCCTCTCGTGCTTCTCTCGCGTGTCTCGCGTTCTCCCGTCTCGCTCGCGTGCTCCGGGTTGCTCTCTCTCGTCCTGGGTCGCGCTCGCGTGCTCTCTCTCCGATGCTCGCGTCCTCGCTCGCGTGCCGCGTCTCGCTATCGTCCTCGTGGTCGCGGCTCGCGTGCTCGCTCGCGTCTGCTCGTCGTGCTCCCGTGCTCGCTGGCCTCGTGCTCGCGTGGCTCGCGTTAGTGCTCGCGTTCTTGCTCGCGTGGCTCGCGTCTCGCTCGCGCGCCTCCCTTGCTCGCTCGTGCTGTCGTGTTTACGATCGCGTGCTCGCGTGCTTGCTCCGTGCTCGCGTGCTCGCTCGCCTGCTCCGTGCTCGCGCCGTGTCTCGCTCG
>JAMKCH010011845.1:0-28086 GCA_023653785.1 Ophioderma brevispina | reverse complement strand
GGTCACAACTCTGTAAGCAACAATATTTTTAATGTCGACTTTCTTGTTAATCCGAGTCACACTGCAGGACTTTCTACCAGTACAATAATAAGTACATTGGTAAGTAATAAGTGAGTTACAGCCTATTGAAAAATCCTAATTTTGCATTTTGACATATGACATCACCCCTCTATTTCAGATATGTTGAAGATACATCATCAAAGAACTATTCTTGAAAGAACCAGCTTGGTGTTTCGATGTCTCCATTGTTTTCAGCACAAGACACTTTTGCTGATATCCCCATAGAATGTACATGGTGATATACACTGTGCATGTACAATGACCCCTGGGTCACATATACCTTTGTGTGGTAACTTTGAGTGTGTATTTTGTTGTGAAAAAATAAAGACACCAAGCTAGTTCTTTCAAGGAAAGTTGTTTATTGATATATCTTCAACATATCTGAAGTAGAGGGGTGGTGTCGAATGTCAACATTGGTTTTCAGGGGGTAAAAATTTGTCAAAAAAGTACAATTGCCATTTTCAAGGGGCTGTACCTCACTTATTACTTTTCTAATGTGTTCATAAATGTATTGGTTTAAAGTTCTACTATGTAACTCTGATTGACCAAAGATGGACCATAAAAATTTTCTTAATTTTGGAGTTATGACCCCCTATACTTGGCCCCGAATGAACAAAGGGGCATATTTAATAATAATAATAATAATAGCAGAGATTTATATAGCGCCTTATGCTATTGGCCTCTAAGCGCTTTCACAAATGGCCGCTGATCACTGTGGCCCAACCATACCATAAACCATTTAGCATCATTTCAAGGGATGCAGCAGATCGGGATCAGCGCTTTCCCTTATCAGCAAACATACATCGAGATAACCATCGCAGCCGGGACCAGCTTCCCAAATATCGCATGGGTAAATCGGGACAAATAAGCGGTTAGTTTCTTGTCCAGGGAAATTACAAGACAGCTGAATGTCACAGGGCTCGAACGCACGCCTATACGCATGGATGAGCATACACTGGAGTCGAGCGCTTACCTGATTGAGCTATCTTGTCCGCCTAGGCCTCATTTTAGGCCTCATTAATTCTAAAAGTAAACATGCTATGAACTTCCTGATGCCAGATTTGAATTCTACACAAATATTACCCATAGGTAGTGATTTTCAAAGTTGTGGAGGGCTCCATTACTAATCGGTGACCCTCTCAACATAGTCTTTCACATTGGGTGGCACTTTTGAGGGTGACCCCCCTAAATTTCCAATTGCTCTAGCGGGAAAACGAAATGGACTATGATGCTCAAAATTTCAGGATTTTCATATCTCACCAATGTGTACCACCACACTTAAAGCGAAAAAAATCCATGACGTGCTGCGGTGCACATCTCGAATGTTGACATGGAATGGGCCTGGTCGGCTCATGGGAGATAAAAAGTTTTGACACTGCTGCTAATTGCTGGTGTGACATGTTCCTCCCAGGAGACCCATTGCTGCTAAAAGCCTTTGGGCCACTTTCCCTCAGAAGATCGTCGAAAAGGAACGGCTGCTAATTGCTGGTGAGACGTGTTTGGCTTTTTGAGGGATAAAGTCGTCATGTGAACCCCATCCCATCGTGCACTATTCCCCCAAAGTACTTCTGGGTCCTTTCCCAAACGTCAAGTGTACATTGGACCTTACGAATTTGGCAGAGGTGTGCATGGTCAATTTGCCGAAGCTAGAAGTACTGCTAGTAAAAAACATAATGCTGCCTAAGGGCTGAGAATGTTTTGCTTGTTATTGCTCCCTATGACAGTGCTCCTGTAAGTTAAAATTTCATCAAATGTTGTGGTCTGTGGTTTATGTTTTCACAATGTCACCTCACACTGTGCTTAGTGTGTTTAGATGTTGCTGTCACTTCTCTTTATTCAAGAATCCAGTTGTTCAGAGGGATGTATAGACTCAGTTAAAATGACATCATATAGCCCTTTCCAAGATGTACATTTAAAAGTATATTCTGGTATCATTACTTTTCTACAGGAACGTGTCCAATGTGTGCAAGTTACTACAACAACAGAGCAGCAGCATATATGATGTTGGACAAATACCAGCAAGCATTAGAAGATGTTCAAGAAGCACTTAGATTAAATAACAAATTAGTTAAGGTAAGGCTCATAAAAAATACTTGACCTTGACTGACCAACTGTGCCAAAAAAGGTAGCAAAATCATTTTTGTGTATTCTGAAGCACTTTTGAATTATCCTAAGTTTTTTGTGTGCATTTTGGCCAGTAAAGCACTCAACTTTTAAAAAAAATTGGGTGCTGGTGCGAAAATTGCTACACCAAATGTACATTGAAAGGCCAAGTTTGAGCATGCTCTTGTGCTGAATGTACAGAAATAAATCTAAGGGACCGTTCATTAATTATGAGGGAGGGGGGCTGTGAGAATTTCCAAGTTGGTTTGGAAAAATTATGCAACCCCCCCTATTGCCACAATGTAAAAATTACACAACCCCCTACTGCCACATGAAAATTTACACAACCCCCCCCCCATGCATAGAGTTCATATCACTTATATTAATGCTTAACTCCTGTTAAATGGTGTTCATTGTTTACACAAGATGTTACAGGCAAAGAAGTTAAATGATCTGATGCTTGGCTTCATTTTATTTCAATTTCATATTTCTTCAAAAAGGTCCTGGGAAAAGGCAAACCAGTTTTCATAACAATAAAAGCTCTATCTATGATATCAAAGTAATGAAATATGTTTCCCATTCCAAAATGGTAATGACACTTTTAATAAATGTCCTGTCCTGTCTTTGCCTTGAAAGTCTTCCAGATCGTGTAAGGATTCCTGTTGTATGAGTGTCTTCATCCATATCACTATTAAGATCTTCTGTTTATTCTTCTTCATCCTCATCACTTGGTGCTAACCGTGCTGCAGACATCGCCTTCTTCCTCACTTCCACTTGATTATTCAATCTCTTTGTCTGAAATATCTCGATCTTGCTGCCAGTGGCGTAAATTTCTTTTTGACATGGGGGGGGGGGAGAGATGGGGTTGATGAAAATTTATGAATGAAACAGGGTTTGCTGAAAAGATCTATTACTAGCACATATGCGCGCAAAGCGAGCTAAAAATTTTGCCATTTGTAAGCTAAAATCCTTACTGAAATGTAATTGTATTAGAACAAAATGCACACGGAACGCAGGGAAATTTACCAATTTTTAAACTATTATGGTAAAATATGAAGTTATTTTTGGTCAAAAACAGATGAACAGGCATCAACATGGGGGGGGGAATGATCGTATTGCCCCCTCGTAAAAATATTGGGGGATTTCCCCCCGGGATTTATGCCTAAGCTGCCTGTAGACATGGACAATAACCCTTCTGATCTTGTCTTTCTTGTTCCCTGTTCCCTGTAGTCGGTAATTTATGAGGTTGAAGATATTTGTTCAAATCATGAACTAGCAGCTTTCCAAAGCAGCTTTCCAATAGGCCTACTCCCTTGTTCTACGAGTTGTCCCCATTCGTATTCATGGTTTCTCCCCTTTTTGTCGCTCCATGGCTCTCATTTCTTTCCAAATTCAGCACATATTCAAGATGATCTCTTACTATGTTTTCAGCAAAATGTATTTTTGACAATCTCTGTATGCTTTCAATGTCCTCTAAGATGGAGTTTTCGCTAAACATCATCTTCAATTGGAATGCGGATGGAAGTCGTCTGGCTTCCTTTTAGCACTCTCTTCACCAGCAATATGTTAACAGCAGCCAAATGTATCAGTCTTTTCTAATTGTTTAAACAAACTGTGCATCTGTAGCATTAGGTCAGAAGTCTATGATTTAACATGTGTATTTTAGTTTTGCATTTCTTTCTTAGGAAGGATACAAATTTTACATGACCCCCCCCTACTCCATACAAAAAAATTACATGACCCCCCCTATTTGGCCAACCAAAATTTACATGACCCCCCTATATTTTCCCCAGCCCCCCTCCCTTGTAATTAATGAGCAGTCCCTAAAAACAAAATCTCCAATCAATCGCCCCTTTTTTTTTGAGGGGGGGCGGGTACCAACAAGGCCAATTCAGCATTTTCAGCCTATCAATAGATAGGCTTTTGCCATCAAGTAGTAAGATTTCTCTCAAGGGCAGCCACTAAACTATAAACTAGTCTTTTGTATCTTGTTCAATTCTTGTGAAAATCAGAGTTATGCAAGTATTGAAATTGCTGCTGCTTTCTATGCAACAAATTTTTGAAATTTTGAGTTCAAATTGGGTTTGCGGGGTATGTTTGTATTTTGCCCTGATTTCCAAGGTGACATTAGTAGGCATTTTTTGGCATGCAGCATCACTTGTTTTGCATAATCCTTAAAAGAAGTTTTCTGCAGTTCAGTATTGTGAGTCTTACTTCCTTGGTAAATGTACTGCACTACTCTTGTCTACTGGTGCAGTACTACACAGTACACACTGAGCCATTCCAATGGAGTAGCTTCTGCAAGAATAGGATTCCAGAGTACACAGTGTTAATGTATCCAGTGACATGTTTTTAGAGTATAGCCATAAGTGCAGATTCTCGGAGACGCATCTCTACCCAAACCAAATTTGAGTGCCCAGGAGATGTAACATGTTCGTAATCTTTTGTCATAGGGTCATCTACGATAAGCCAAGTGTCACATAGCTTTGGGTAGTGCCGATGCTGCTATTAGGAGTTTAGAAAGATTGGCTGATATAGAACCTAGCAACAAACAGGCAGAATCAGAGGTAAGCTACTCCAGATTTACTAAATAAACTTGCACTTAAAGCAATAATGGATGATCTCTGGAGAAATGTCACAAAACAAAACGAATTGCTATTAAAAGCAGGTTTATGCATGGATATTTTTGCCGCCTTTGATTTTAAGTCCAAAAAGAGAGAAAAATTGCAATGGAATGATTAAAGAAAAAATTAAAAATGGGCTAATTAGGATCGAGGATTTCCCGATATTATATAAAACCCTTTATTTCAGGAAATGTTGAACATCTGATCTGCGGCTATACCACTTTCAGGGACTTTTTAAAAAGAAAATTAATGGTATCAAAATCTCATCAAAAAAATGAGGACATGCATCCGATAAGCTGTGCCATTATTACAGGGCTTCTCAAATGACAGCCTGTGAGCTAAATTCAGCCCGCCAACTGATGACATTTGGCCCACCAATCGCCCCAAAACATACAGAAAAGTTAAGAAAATTAAATTTATTTGGCCCTCAACATGTCTTGGAAATCATTTGACCAGCAGGCAAATATAGTTGAGAACCCTTGCATTATTGCTTTAATCAGTTGTAAAACAGCTCAGAAGATTTATTGGAAAAACAAATAATCACCCCAAAACATACAGAAAAGTTAAGAAAATAAAATTAACATCTCAGTTTGATAAAGACACAGAGTCGTCGTGTCGAAAGCTCACGTAAGTGAATCTTTTTGCTGTGAGTAAAGGTTCAATTCCATTTCATCAAAATAAAATTTATTTGGCCAGCAGGCAAATATAGTTGAGAACCATTGCATTATTGCTTTAATCAGTTGTAAAACAGCTCCTGAGAAGATTTATTGAAAGTGTTCAAAAACAAGTAGAGAAAATCCCAAGTTTTAAAAATCCCTGGTTTTTAAGTAGTGTCTTATTTTAAAATAAGGAGTAATTATAACACACAAACAAGAACAGCTTCCACTGACCCATTCACAAAATGCTCAACAAGAAGTTATATTTATGTTTTCCAAGCAAACTAAAATTGCCATCAAAATATATCCTTCAAAGATTTAAAATTTGATTGCTTAACTATAAAGTTGGTCTTGTTTAAAATGTTAGCTTAGTCGTGTGCCAAAGTTCCTTTTTTTTATAAAGACCCTGTATATCAAATTCCACCATCTCAAAGCAAGAACCGATGCCCTACGCTACAACTCAGTTCAGCACTTCCCTAAGAAATGGTCCGATTTACCATACCATGTCACCGATTCCCTTGTGTGCAATACTTTTAATTGTTTCAAGTTTAAATTGCATGATCATTTCAAACAAATTCATCATTTGTAAATTTCCATGTGTGCAGGGGGACACTATCTTGTGCTTTTAGTGCAATTTGGACTGGTATGCGAAGTCTGTGCAATAAGATCTTTCAGTACAATATTTTCATGTGATTATGTGTGCCCATTGTTTGTGTGTGTTCTATAAGGTGTATGCAGGTGGATGTATGTATGCAGGTGTGTGCTGTGTGTGTTTGTGGTGGTGTGTATTTTGTGGGTGAGTGAGGTTTAATGTGTTTTGCTGGTGGTGTGTGCATGAGAAGCTACTCCTTGCTTGTGCTTTATGAAATGTTTTTATGTCTTTTAATAACTATTTCTAATTTTTAACTCTTATTCATTTTGTATTGTATATTTGACCAGTAGGCAGAGGTGGGGTATGCACATCTTTCAGATGTCAGTGGTTCTCACTTTTGTTGTGCCCTGGCAGCCTCTGCCTGCTGGTCCCCTTTTTTATGTGTGTATTTATGTTAATTGCCAAATGATTAATAAATAAATAATATTTCTTTTAGTTGATACTTCAATAGGCATTTCATTTGTAAGTGTTAGATTGGTACAATCAATGCTACACAACCAATTTCTTCATGGGAGTACCTTTGAAGTAGCTGTTAAGTAGCCACGGAGTACCCACACGCATGGGTACCACATCGACGGCCGCAAAAGTGGGGGTATTCATCCACTTAGGTAAACACGCAGTAGCTTAAAGATCACTATCAGGGATGTGCTAATCAGCAAATCGAAAAAAAATCATCAAAATCAAATTTTGCGTATACACAAAAGTACAGGTATCCTAACAACCCTGTCAATGATTAAGACCAGAAGAACCTAATAAGGACAAATGCGGAGATTTTAGTCATTACTGGTCCTGCAACGGACACTTACTACAAAACGTATTGAATGGAGAATCGTATTGGAACACTGACGTTTTCTTCCTTTTCTGTCAATTCTACAAGCTGGAAAGAAAAGGAGGTAACGATGAGAATTCGACAGAAGTATTCTTCCAATTGAAGATATTTCCTGCAGATTTCAAATATTTTAAATCACTGATAGGTCTTTAAACCACTAGTCACCCCACCCCCCCCCCCCCCCCGTTTGGAGTACAGGCATGGGTACTCCCATGCAAATGAGCGGATTTGAGCTCTGTATTGATTATTTAGTTAATTTTATCCATATTTAACATTTGGTCACATATGTTATATGTTTTCACAAAATGTCTATATAGAGGGGGTTTGGTGATGCTCAACTCAATATAGATTGTTACCTAAGTTTGAAAATGATCAGAAAGTCGTAAACAATGGCAATGGAAGTTTGTGCGCCCTCTATGATCCAAAGTGCTGCCTATTAGGCAGCCAGTAGGGGAGGAACTGCTGATAGGGACTCCAGGGGAGTAGCTAGAGAGTACTTCCACTACTGGGGGATAAAGGGGTACCTGTCAGTCACATAGGCAGGCAACTACAGAGTCAATAAGGATGGGATACTGCTAAGTAAACATTACTTGACTATGCTAACATAGATTGTGTACTTCCCAAGGACTTAGTTGTAGGTACTGCATCAATAATGCATCAAGGGGGGTACACTGGAAGTGAGCTAAGGTACACATGGGTAGCCTAAGCCTGCGGCTACACGTGAGTAGGAAATCTTGCCTGGTAGCAAGTACACATTGTAATATTGTTTTCAGATGAGGACTGCCATTAGTACAATCCACATGCAGGGGTGCTGACAAGGCATTCAATGATGGCGACTACAGGAAGGTGAGTAGAGCACATGAAAAGATGCTAGATTCTCTAATTTAGTCATTCTGATTTGAATTGGTGAGACCTTATGTGGTGCATGCTTTCCTGTTGATGTTATCAGTCTATGTGTGTTAAACATTGGACATCTATACTTTTGGTTAAAAAATCTTGTATAGCTTTTAATGCAGTAAAGATCAGGTTATATTTGGTATGCTTACGTGGTGGAACAAGAGGCTTAGGTCAATGGCTGTGAATGTGATATGATATTTGGTTAATTTTTTTTTAGATTTAGGGCGGTGACAATATTGAAACTGGGGCTATAAATAGAAGTCAAAGGTTATTTAGGGGCCAGTCACTGCCTATGATATTTTTAGTCTACTTATGTCTGGAGAGAGTTCAGCAAAGCTGTAACCCAAGCACATGACTTGCCTTGCTATGCCCTGTGGTACGCTCTAATGTGTGCTTCTGTTCTTCAAGTTCTCTATTTAACCCTAACATCATGTCCCAAAGGCAATTAGCAGCAATCCAGAAATGTTCATTGCTGATTTTGCTGGTTGGACCAAGGGAGATAAAAAAGGTTTGACATTGATGCTAATTGCCAGTCAGGACGTGGGCCACTTGCCCCGAGAAAGATTGCTGCCAAAAGATTTGCTGTTAAGTTGCTGGTGGACGTATTTGGCTTGTGAGGGATACAGTCCCACCATATTAACCCCCATCCTATCGTGCACTATTTGTCAAGTGTACGTTTGACCTGTGCACAAGGTCAATTTGACAAACCCAGAAAACTGCTGTGAAAAAAACCCCCCCACACCCCCACCCATTAATGTTGCTAAAAGCCATATGGGCCACGTACCCTAAGGCGATGGCTGACCAAATGCTGCTAATTGCTGGTGATTGCCGTGTCCTCCCCTCAGGAGGGACCCATTGATGGCCCAACTGCCAGTGAGAACTTTAAGGCGAAATTTTGCGCGAGGGTGCGTTTTCGCCTTCTAGAAAATCCATGGGCCTATCAAGGTTGTGACTTGCATACTATAGTGCGCTCTATTATCAATTTGCCATAGAGATATGTGCAAAATTTACATGGGATGTAGATTGTAGAATCATTATCCAGGTCAGGTGTCAAAGTCGTCGCTTTTCATATTTGTATTTTATTACAGTTTTGTCTAATGAGTTATTTCACCTACGATGTGACTATAGTCCATGTTATATACCTGTGCAGTGATGTTCATAACATTACGCCCGCCTCAAGAATGGCAGTCTTTGTACGCCACATAAAA
The DNA here is from genome assembly GCA_023653785.1 of Ophioderma brevispina. Classification (NCBI taxonomy): domain Eukaryota; kingdom Metazoa; phylum Echinodermata; class Ophiuroidea; order Amphilepidida; family Ophiodermatidae; genus Ophioderma; species Ophioderma brevispina. The sequence goes on along the minus strand of JAMKCH010011845.1, from coordinate 19,057 downwards.
GCCGCCGGTCACTTCTAGTCAACGGGGGCGATTTACTCTTGCGACAAACAAATCTCACGCGACGGTCACTGCACAAAGGTAGAGACACGGACTATTAATAGGAATAAGTCCTACTTGGATGAGAACATTAAGAATCTCTCTGATCCAAACTACTTCTCAAAAAACAGTATTTTCCTTTCCTCTTTACAGGTGGTGTATGGACATGGATCGAGCCTATTGACAGGGAACACCAGCAAGTTTCCAAATTTAAGTTCAGGAGAGCAGACAGCACTAGCAAATCAGACGATTTCAGACGCACAGGAATCAATCAAGTAAGCCGATTATATTTGCTGGTGTTTGCCGACTCTGCACTACTACTACTCCTGACACGTACCACAGTAGGCTAATAAGATAATTTTTCAGTTTCATTTGAAAGAAATGTTTTACAGTTTTCTGAGGGAAAAGGTTTATATTGCCCATTTTCTGGTAATATTCAGAATCAAGATAATGTGATAAAAACTTAAAACCATTTGCAGAGTGTTCGAAACAGTTGTAATATTAATGCACAATTGTGAGTGTTTGTATGTCACCTTTATATCAATTATATTTCATGTGGCATCCCAGTTTACACATCATGTGATTGTTCCAATTCATTAATAAATAATTGAGACAACCAAGTTGGGTGGAACTTGTTTTTTGAGTTCTTAAGCCCATATATACTTCCAGTCAAGCGAGCGATGTACTTGCGCGTGAGCTGTTGTAAACACTTGAGCTTGGTCAAAATTTGGTCATTGCGCATGCCAATCGCTCGCTGCGACTGGAAGTATATCATGAGCTTAAGTACCAACAGGAAGTCGGCTACACCCAGGTTGAGATTGTGTGACATAGCGTTTAGGCTGCTATGTTTATTAAAGCCGAAAGAAAGAACAGTTTATGGCATGATAGGCTAGCTGTTCATACACTTCCGGTGCCCTAACCAACAATTTTTAAAGAAGGGTATGTGCCATAATGGACATACAGTAAGACTGCTTAAGTGTATATTCTGCCTATATAAAATGATCCAAGCAATTCATGTATGGTCTTGAATCTTAGTTAAACCAATATTTTAGAGGTAATCATTGCAAACCAAAAGTTCCACTCAGACATTTTGGTTTCTTGTATCTTCCTGATTTTGTGTTCTTATGATCCTGTGATGATTCTCACAATGATGCTCTTTGATCCAAATTCCAGCATGCCATGTTACAAATTTGTGTTAGACAAATACCAGACACTGGCTGACAAATGAAGGCATTTATGATATCAGTTTTATTTTTTTTATTTTATTTTATTACCGTTTATTGCCACAAAAAAGAACATTCAAAACTGATATGTGTGCAAAAGGTGAACGAACAGGCATGACAGGGGATGCAGTGCAAGCAAAGCGGGGACCCTAACACACATTCAAATAAAATTAACAGAAGATTTAGGTACAAAACCTACACACACATGAGATAAAAACAGTATAAAAATATTACATTAGAAAATTTCATAAAAAGACATAAAAAAAGTCCATTCAATACATTTATAAGCACCCAAAACAGGAATATATTGCACAAGACGAGCCCAAACTAAAGTATCGACTAAAGGATGTATTGGTGAGGGGTATAGTCAGTGAAGGAGTTTGACATACTAGGGGATAGGTTAGTGGGGGTTGGTGATGGTGATGTTGCTGTGACAGCTGAGAGTGAGATATGGAGGGTGAAGTTTAGGGAAAATGTGGGGAGTTGTTGCATGGGAAAAAGAATATCCTTGAAGATGAAAGGAATGGTTATAAGAAGCTGTGTGAGACAGTGATGCTGTATGGGAGTGAGACGTGGTGTCTGAGCGTAAAAATGAGATGGGTGATTTTTGAGGAGGAAGAGAGAGAGCAATGATTGAGAGCGATGTGTGGTGTGTGAAGTTGAGGGAAAGGATGAAGACTGAGACTTGATGCAGATGTTGGGGTGGGAGATGGCGGTTGACCGGTTGGCGAAGGCGGAATAGTGTACGTTGGTATGGGAATGTGTTGAGAAGGATGACGAGCATGTGTTAAGAAGGGCTTTGATTTGAGGTGCAGCAGTTTGAGGCGGAGGGGACGTCCAAAGAAGACATGGAAGAAACAAGTGGAGGAGGAGAGTAGGGGGGTGGGTTGAGGATGGAGGATTGCATTGAATTGGGTGAAATGGAAGGAAGGAGTTCAGGGCGGTGACTGCAAATGTGAGGTGAATCCGGCCACCCCCGTTGCGGGGCAAAACCGGATTTTAAAAAAACTTTTGGGTTAGTAGTAGTTAGCTAGGTAGTGGTCAAGAAGAAAGATTTGAACTGGGGAAATGTAGGAAGATTTCTGAGAGTGGCAGGCAGGGCATTCCATGAATGGTAAATACGGTGAAATAAGTATGCCGAAAGAGGTTGGTACGGTATCTATTTGGAATTATAGTGGGAGAGTTTGGAATCCAAATTGTGATTGCTCAGAGTTAACGAAAATTAATTGTGTCAGGAACCACTGATGAACATCATCCTGGAAGCACTTAAAAAAAGAAGGATTTATCTTTAAATTTCAGCGATTATCAAGGCTTGAGGCGATGAGCTCTTTTAGATCATCCTCATAATATGGGGCAGAACTTTCGGAGAAATTGGGAGATGTCTCTGACCTTTCAATGGAGTTGATGAGGCCCTTTTCTTGGGGTTTTCCAGATTTCTGACCCGTATTCCAAAATGGGTCTGACATGAGCCAAATAGAGGGGCTTTACATCTAATCCCATTTTGTTCAAAATGGATAAAATGGATATATTGGACTATACGCCATTTCGTACCACTGTGCACTGACGTCAACGCTAGATTTGGTGGATGGTTATCCTGATGCTGCGCAGGGGCGTACACAGGTGGGGGGGGGGGGGGGCAGGTTGCCCCCATGACGACTTTGGCCGGGAAAAAATTTGCAAAAATCATGCTAAATCAGCCGTTTTTTTAGCCCTCCTGACCGGGAAAAAATCGGCCTTTTGACCCCCCCTGAGAGGGAAAATTTCCCAAGACTGGGAAATTTGCCCCCTCAGAGCGGGTGGGCCCCGATACGCCCATGTTGCTTGCGGTCAAGGTTATGACATCACAGTAGAGAAATGGACTATAAGTGGGAATTGGTCCATGTGGGATTGGACCTTAGGGAAGTCCAGATATCAAGTGATGATTGGCTTGATTTTGTCATGACAGTGGTTTATTATTGAGAGAACCCATGAATGCAGATGCCTTGTATGTTAGGGGACTATGCTTATACTACCAAGATAGTATAGACAAAGCACAACAACACTTTCAGCAAGTACTAAGATTGGCACCGGACCACAAAATAGCTATTGTTGCATTTAAGGTTGGTGTTTTACATTGTTTTCTTCCCTGCATGTATTTATTTGATATTTGTGGATACGTGAAATGCTTTTCTAGCTTGCCCAAATAATTAGGACTATTGAAGCTTGTCAGAGATGTAGTGAGAATGACAGATAAATTCTAGTAACTTGGGATTTTTCAGTTAACTGAAACAATTGCCAACATTTGTCTTTGTTAAACAAGATTACAGCAGTGTTAACTACTTAGTTCTCCAAGTAGACAAGAATGAATATTTATTAATCTTCCCTGGAGATAGCCAGTGTACATAATAAGTGTTGAAAAAAAATGTGCGGTTGTTCAGGAGGGGGAAAGCAAGTTCAGTACACAATTTAGTAGGCAGCATGCCCACATTGCTTGACCATATTACCCTAATACATCTGTCTCTGAATTCCAGAAATTTAACAATTGTATCTAGGTAAACTATTATATCTTTTGTGGAGCAAGGAAGATTTATGTAAATGATTCTAAAGGCATGGTGTCATATTGCATACCTTCTACAGAGTATGTACTTGTGCCAAATAACTGGCTGTAGTGATAGCAAAAATATTATATATATATAAAAAGGCTACTCTTGTACACTCAAAATTATACCAGATAGCTTTTAAAACCCTGGCAATTGCAAAGTCTACCTATGGACCCTTAAATTTGGCCACTAGGTGATTTTCTTATGTGATACTCTGCACACATAGGCAAAATATGCTTCAGGTGGTGTTGAACTTTACACCGCTGTTGCATGGAAGCAAAGTGTTTGGGATTTGCTATAAGAGAAATGTCAGAGGCTACTATAGTAGGATTTTTTATTCCTGTCAGTTCATTAAAAGTTTTTGGGGCGTGTCGACGATTCTATTCTTTCTGGGAGGTTGTGTACTTTACCCAATCAGTATAGAAATTTGATTTCACGATACCGGATAAGATTAAGGCCATAATTGAAAAATGTCCCTTTTCTCACGAAGAAAATATTACAAAGCAAATGCACTGAATAAATTCCAAACACCAAACTTGAATAAACTCTGAAGCATTCAACATAAGAAAATGATACAAATAAGTAATTATTACTCACCAAAGTCATTTTACGTCACTAAGGAATACTAGAAAATCTAACACGTTTACGTTTATTCTTCCTGTTCCAGAAATAATATTTGACAGCTTGGTCCAATTATTTAAGTAGTTTTGGTCAATCATAACAAACTACAATATTTACGTGGCCTAATCCTCCTCTTCACCCAGCCTCGATGTTCATGACACTTATCCGTTCTTTGATTGACGCCAAACAAAGGAATCGATAGCGTGTCTCACACTTTACGACAATCTATTCAATTGATTCTGGTATGAAGCCTTTACATATTCGATACAAAAAAGTTCATGTAAAATGGGTTAAAGCATCATATTCTGTTGAACAAAGTTGAGCATTTCAGCTGTTAGTTTTTGATCTCAACACTCCTCTCCAAATGAATTCTTACCATCGACAATATGCGTTTACTGACAGGAATAAAAAATCAGACTATAAAAGCTAAACTATTTATAAACAGTAAATAATGTTACCACTATCAGTCTGTATGCTACTACTACTAATTTTTTTTTTTTTTTTTGCAGAGATGTAAATTATTGAAAAACAAAAAGGACCAGGGCAATGAAGCATTCAAAGCAGGACAGTTCCCAAAAGCTTACGACCTGTACACAGAAGCACTATCAATAGATGCCCATAATGTTCACACTAATGCCAAACTGTAGTATAATAGAGCTACCGTAGGATCAAAGGTAAGTTAAGGGTAGGGCACCCGATCATGGAAGCAAGTACATCATCAAAAACATCAAATTCAAATTTTGGTTAAATCGGTCAGCTTGTTTGGTAATATAAGAAAAAAGTGTAATAAATTGGCCATAGGAGGTATGGTTAAAGAATCGGCCCCCCAACGAGTTAAGGGGAGAGGATACATTTCTTTGGAAATTATTATATCAGCTTAGAATTGGATAAGTGTGCACAATTCCTAAAACTAACATTAAAGTAGGGGAAAATCACAAATAAGTTAAGATGGAAGTTTTAAAGGTGCATTTAGTGATTCTAGCACGTCTGTGTAATTTAGGTTCCCTTAAAAAATTTCCTAAAAAATTTTTTTTTTTTTTTTTTTTTTTTAAGTGTTTACAATTCCATTAAACTACATTAAAGTAGGGGAAAATTGCCAAAAAGTTAAAGAGTGAAGTATTAAAGGTGCATTCGTGATTCTAGCACCTCTGTTTAATTTATGGTTCGCTTAAAATTCCTAAATTTCAGTTTGATAATAATCTTGCGAGTCGATGTTATGAGCATCCACAGGTCCATAGGCGCTAGTTATGTAATTTTGTCCCATTTACGGACAGAAAATACAAAGCATGCAAATTTCTTCAGCTATTATCAAATTTGCAAGTTAGATTGGGCACACATGCATTACTAAGGCTAACGGTTCAGATGATATAAAAATCTCAACTTCTTCACACCAGAGCAGGACTAAACAAAAAGGGGGGGATCATAATGTACGTGTTTGAGTTCAAACTGTACAGGTGGTTGGTACACAAATATCATGCTTTAAATCTGGGACATTGCCAGGGAAGGATTTTTTTCTCTGAGTCAGACTTTTTCTATGCACGTATAAAAAATTCTAGAATCGGATAAATTAATTTTTTGTGAGCCAACATTTGCAGGTTATGTTAGGTCACATTCATTCAGTATCAAAAAGATTCCATACATTGTTTTTTTATGATTTTTTTCGGATGTTTCAGGATGAGCAAATCACTGAGAATACCCTTTAAATTATATGGTCGATCACATTTGAAATGGTTGCGTTATAAACATCAAAAGGATGCATTACTGGGTTTCTTAAATTTCACTGGAATAAATATGAGCAAAATTATGTTAAACTTCTTCTGATATGAAAATCTAAGTTTGATGGAGTGAAGAGAAGGTAGCAGGTTTTGGATTGAGTCACCCACCCTTTTAGAAAACAACTATTATGTCTATTTATCCATAATTAACCGTAATGTATGCATTAGTACCAACTGTTTTACCCAATACTACTATTGTAGCTTAGGATCAAAGGTAAGGGTTAAGTTGAGCCTATGATGAACATGCCAGTGGAAAACAAAAAGTTGAAGAAACACTACGATAGATGTCTGTCAAATTTGTGTATAATAGAGCAACTGGGGGGTCAAGGTGGGGATAAAAAAAACATTCAATTAGAATCTGTCCATAATGTACACACTAATGCTAAACAATATCATAATCGAGTCAGAAAAATCAAACCTAATCCCCCTCATCAAACTTAAGTCTATTATAACTTTTGAATGAACAAACCAAATTGTTGCTAACTTGCAATCTATCGTAACAATTCTTTTTAAACCTTTAAATAGCAAACTGACAGGTGGCAATATCCACCAGGGATATTCCATGTCAACACTAGAGATGTGCACCGCGCAGTCAGGATTTTTTTATTTTTTGGTGTGATGATAGATGTTGATGAGAAATGGAAAATCCTGAAATTTTGAGCTTCATAACCACCTTTCGTTTCCCGCAGCAGCATTCAGAAATTTAGGGGGGTTCACACCAAAAATGCTGGTGTGATGCCGGAACGACACTTTTTGAGCGGACATTAAACTTATAAGGAACTCTCAGAACTTAAAAATTTCACTATCTGGGGGATTTTGTGGTGTAAATTCAAATCTTGCATCCAGACTGTGATAGCTCCTTTTTTAAGTTATTTGGGTGTAAAAAAGGCATATCTTTCATCTGGGACCGAGTTGGGGGCGACAGATCTCCGCAAGAACAATATTTTTACTGTCCATTTTTTTGTTAATCTTAGTCACATGCAGGACTTTCTACCAGTAAAAATAATAAATACATTAGGTCAGTATAAGTGAGTTACAGCACATTGAAAAAATCATAATTTTTCATTTTTGACATACATTGGCCCCCTGAAATCAATGTTGACTTCCACAGCACCCCTTCTACTTCAATATGGTTAAGAACTCAATAAAGAATACTCTTGAAAACAGCTTGGTGTCTTGATTCTTCATGTTTTCAGACAAAACACTTTTGTTTGATATCCCCATAGAATATAATGGTGATATACACTGTGCATGTTCAATGACCTCTGGGTCACATAAACCTTTGTGTGGTCGCTAACTTTGAGTGTGTAATTTTGTTGTGAAAAAATTAAGACACCAAGCTAGTTCTTTTCAAGGAAAGTTGTTTATGATATATCTTCAACATCTGAAGTAGAGTGTTGTGTCAATGTCAACATTGGTTTCAGGGGGTCAAAATGTGTCAATAAAGTAACAATTACCATTTTCAATGGCTGTACCTCACTATTTACTTTTCTAATGTGTTCATAATTGTATGGTTTAAAGTCTACTATGTACTCTGATTGACTAAAAGATGACAATAAAATGTTCTTACTTTGGAGTTATGAACCTCCCGAACTTGGCCCCAATGAACAAAGTTTCATATTTACGCCTCATTAACTCTAAAGTAAACGCGCTATGAATTTTCCTGATGCCAGATTTGAATTCCTACACAAAATATTACCCCGTCCTAAATAGTGATGTTTCAAGTTGTGGGGGACTTCATACAAATCTGTGACCCTCTCACATAGTCCGTTCGCATCGGGCAGCACTTTTGATGTGACCCCCTAATTTCCAGGTTGCTCTAGCCGGGAAACGAAATGAACTCTTGACGCCAAAATTCAGGATTTTCTATCTCATCAATGTCCTGCCCAACTGAAAGCGAAAATCCATGACGTTCTTCGTGCACATCTCGAATTGTTTACATGGAATGGCCCACTAGTGTTATACAGCTTGAAATCAAGATTTCAAACATTGATTCTCATATTTAGTTACCCATTCGTTTTCTTCTTCTTGCCAACATTACGCATAATTGGAACAGTCTATTCAGGATTGCACAATTCAATTGATTTGGATTAAACTCTCAAGTCATACATAGGGAAAGCAAGGAGGTAGGTAAACAGCACTGCAAAGCCCAGTGGCTCAGGTATTATGCTCAGCTGACCCTGGGAATCCTTGGAAAGATTATGCTTTCCTTTAAGTTATGGCCTAAAAAAAAAAGTTTTGTTTGCCCTTTTTCCACCGATCCCAAAAACGGCAAATCATAGGTCGTTTTTTTTGTATGTTTAAATTTTGATTAAGAGGGAAAAAAAATTATAATACAAAATTAAACTACTCCAAAATGGTAATTTTAAATCAATATCCTGTTGTAAGACAACCCCCCCCCCCAAGCTCTGGCAAACCAATTCCAAGCATTCTCCAGAATGAGCAATTTTATATTGAACGGACCAACTAGAAAACGCTTCTAGAAAGTAGGGAGTAAATTCGTAAAAACGTGTCATTTCATGATCCACACACATTAAAATACTGTACCTATAATTGTTGAAAAGCCTTCAAACTTTATTACTGGATAAACTAATATAATTATATAATTAACCAATCAGGGCCCGTAGTAGTATTATTGGGACAACATTATTGGGACTCTTCGTCACGCTATTTTGTAGACCGAGTTCCGGGGTCCAGACAAAATGACTGAGTGTCCAAATTGTGACCGTACGGCAGTTTTAGAATTTCTGAATGGAAAACCTACTTTGAACAATTTAACGTACCGTTCAGTTCAGAGTATCATTTCACAGAAAATTTCTGTGCACATTTCAAGCATTTAAGTTCCATAATTTTCTATTTCGGTACAAAATACGCATGCTGTCTGAGCTCGTCTGAGCCTTAGTGCACAGTCCCAATATCTAGAAAGTGGCTGTTCTGGAGAGGTAGAGTAGCTAAATTCGACCACCATCGATAGGTGTGTGTTTTGTACATGGTATAGCGACTCGACAAAAGGATGGGTTAATTTGCAACTTAAAAAGGGTGTTTGCATAAAATATTTTTGACACATTGTTAGATATTATTTTTAATATCGTCCATGAAATTTGTGGTACAATACTGTCAAATTTGTGTGTGATTTAAAGATGGCACCTGCAGAGCTACGCTGTGCGTTTCACAGCAAAATACGGTGCTTACGTTGTATTTTACCATGTCGCATTTGTCAATTTGGATGTGACATTTGACCAGAACTTACTAGGTACAAAGTATTCCGTGCTACAGTTGGAAAAGGTATTGGTGGCTGCACTACCAAATCGCCCTTGGCAGAATGTTGGTCGTGGTGAATCAATGTCATTTTGAAAGACATTAAACTTGTTTAGATAACATAAAATTGATGTGTCTTGTATTAAAAAAAAAAAAAATCGACCGACTGACCCTCCCGATTTTCAGGCCAAAAGGTCAAACAAACATATTTTTTAAGGCCTTATATGATTTGATTTCGATAACTATTAGGCCAAACAAAAGAAATTGTTTGTTTCCGGTAACATGCTCTGAAATTTAAAACTTTGGGACGGTAGGTAGGGAAAAAAATATTTTACAAAAAAATTTATTTTGGAAACCAAAATATTCAATTCTATTTTACTTAAACTTCTTACACAATACAGGCCTTCCGTTTATAAAAATCATTGGAGCTCAATTAATCAGAGATACCAGTCTTCCATTTTTTCCCGGAATTCCATTTTTTAAAAATCTACAGGAAAAGAATCAGGATTTTACATTTTTGAAGGATTAAATATGCAGAAAACTGGAAATCAAGGGCTTCATGTTAGGGATTTTTTTGTAGAAGTAAAAGTAACGTATTGTATACCTACCGACTAGTATAATTAGTAGTACGATTTTGCCGTATTTTTCCTTTTTTCGAGTCATTAAAGTGCTAAAAAACGGCTGAATACCGTTTCTGGATATATCAAGCGACTTTAAAAAAATAAAGAAAATAGATGGAAGAAAAGTGAAATAATTTGCCAGAAAAAATCCTTAATATTTGACCAATAAAGTTCCGACATTTTATCCATAATAATCCCTCCTTTTGAATGAGATTTTTTCTTCAAAAGTGACCAGGAAACTTCACAAATCGGAAGCAAAATCAAGTGATCAAAAACCTGACTTACATTCCCGACGATTTTCACTGATACCAGCATATGATTTTGTGCCTTTCCATTGATAGCCCATTGTCATCAAGCGCAGTGGTATTATTGTGTAAGAGACTGTTTTGTGATTAAGATCACGGCAGTGTTATTCAACAATACCAGTAGGGAAAAGGGAATCTTCAATAGTTTTATTTTATTTCTACACTTTAAATATCTTTGTTTTCTTCTCATATTACTGCAGTTGGGTTGAAAGAGTTAGTAATACTTTTCTGAAGGTATTAAATGCATCACTATCATGATACTTTCAGAAGAAAATTCAATCTTGTTCCAGTGACTACTTGTTCCTATAATTTTTACCCTATAATTTTAGTCTCCACTACAAAGTGTTTAGACCCATGCCTCTGATAAGCTCCTGGGCGACCTCCTAACTGCCTGATATGGAGCTTTGTTATGGTTTGGGTCCAACAGTCCTTAGCTTCAAGTGCCTTACATGCAGGCAGACTGGCTTATGGACTTATTTTTTTCTCCACCTACTTGCTTCAAGTATAGACTAAAAGTTGATAGACTTATGCCTCTGATAAGCTCCTAGGCGACCATCTAACTGCCCATTATGTAGCTTTGTTGAGGTTTGGGTCCATCAGTCCACTTAGCCTCAAGCTTCCATGCAGACAGACTGGCAAATGGACTTTTTTGTTTCCATTTCAAGTAACATAGACTGAAAGTTGATAGTCAAGTATAGACTAAAAGTTGATAGACCTATGCCTCTGAAGCTCCTAGGCGACCTGCTAACTGCCCGATATGGAGCTTTGTTGAGGTTTGGGTCCAACAGTCCACTTAGCTTCAAGTGCCTTCCATGCAGTTTCAGGGTGCTGCCCCTTCGACCCCCGCGCCCTGCCATGGGTATACCCACTCGCTGCGTGGGCGATCACAGGTTTTCAGGGTTTATTTAGAAGAGTGACTGGCATCTCTGATTAATTGCTCTCCTGGAAATGTTGAGGAGCTCAACTGTGGAGCACCATTGCCCTGGTAGAACTGAGGAGCTCAATTATGATTCTGATCGATTTCAAACCTCACACATACACCACACTTACGCGCCATATGCTTTTTATATCAGTTTTGGCTTAGCCCTTTGTTATTTTATCAATGTGTTGCGCACATTCCTTACACTTTGTTACCAATAATCATGGCTCGAAAAAATGGGAAATTTGGGAAGCTCCTTCCCGGGAAATGCACGTCTTGCAGGAAATCTAATCGATCGGGAAAAAATACATATTGGTCTATACAAGAAAATTGTCAAAGATGGACATCAAAAAGTAACTAAATAACAATTAATTTTAATTCCCTAAACATTTTCTTTTATATGTGTTGTCATCTCAAGAATATTGTGTCTTACAAAGGTAGATATTGATCATTTATCAGGCGCGGATCTAGTTCTAGATCTAATTCTGCAAAACCTTGCAAAATCAGCCCATTTTGGACAAGTTTAGCCTTTCAGCCCTCCGGTAATTTTGACGTTTTTCAAATCCTGGATCCGCCCCTGATTATCCCATACCCGACTATGTTTCATCACACATCAGCATGCACCCATCGTAAATACAAGCCAGTTATTACATGGTTATACATGCATGAATCTAGGCACGTGTATTTATTTCACAAACAGCGACCACATAGTATGAGTGCGTCGGCAGGATTTATAGCTCCTTGGGTTTTGAAATTGCATTAAATTCCAAAATAATGTAATATTTGCAATTATCTGGGCAATTAAACTCAGGGTGAATGTAGTGAAATGATGGGAATCTCCATTCATAAACTGACGCCGTACCAAGTAAGCAATCAAAAAAAAAAAAATCATAGTCCCCTAAAATTCCTGAATTACAGCTACAATCGGCAAATGCAAATATGACCCGTGAACTTCAATCTGAAACAACAGTTTCGTCCTTTGTGTGCAGAAAACTGGGCATCTGTACAAAACCCTCAATGGGAAAAATTCGTAATACACTGAAATGGCGCTTTGTTGTGATATTTTACGTGCAATTCCAAGAAATGCAACTTCCATAATAATTTCTTGTCACCTTTCCAAAATACAAACTCAGTTAGATTTTTAGTAGCGAACGTGTTGCCGGTTTATCAGTAGATGATCAGATAATTTTTCAAAACAACAACCGTGGTTTGAGCGATGTGTGAAGTCTACACATTAGTGGATCTGTATCATGTTGATGTGTAATAGTAAAAAGTAAGAATCAAAAGTCTGCTGACACGATTTATTTCAATGATATATTACTGATTGGTGACGATAAATAAAATAAAATAATTCAAGCAGGACGAAACAGAATATGCGATTTCATTGCCTGATCAAGTGAGTTGTTAAACTTTTATATGTGAAGTTCAATTGAAGAGAGAGTGGATTGTGCCCAGGCCCGTAAGCCCAGGAATTTTATGTGGGGGGGGGGGGGGTGAAACTGGGGTGGAAACTTGGATGGATGGCAAGATCTGTACTATAAATATGGGGGGGGAGGAAGGTGACATGAAACTTCGCAGCTTTGAGAAAGAAAAAAGGATAATAACACAGCCATGCGTAATTGCAAATAGTATTAAAAGCTGCTGATTCATTCATATTAAAAGCTCCCAAAAGGCCTTGAACCACAAAAATTAGGCGGCGGCAAACTTTAACATTACAAAGCGGACCCTTCAAATGATAAAGAGCCCCATCGACATACAAAAAGGGGACCTTGTCATCGGCAACCCCGCGCTACGGCCATGATTGTGCGTCGTATGTGATGTTCCAACATTGGATCCCAAACATGGCTGAGAGTAAATGCAATAAATTTTTTGCTCCCTAAAAAAATAATTAAACACTCCGCTTCATGGTGAGATTAACGGCTTATATCTTTCTTCTTGCGTATGGGCAGAAGCTAAATATGTGTAAGCGTGGAGCCAACTCACTGTGATTGGTTGGGGTTTGCGGAAATCGGTGTCCACCGGTGGACGAAAAGGTAGGGCAATCATAGAATGTGATTGCGTCTGTGATGCGAGAACCACTTGGCAGGTGGCGATGGGCCACCAGACCCCTTGTGCATATTGTATTGAAGCGACCGGACTCCTGTGCGAACGGTTGGTTTAAGGTGACCCATTCCGTGTATGAGGAACTTTGGGATGGATGGCAAAGAATGTACTATAAATATGTGAATTTATGTATATAATACGGTGATTTATGTATGAAGTAATCACAGAAAGACCAGTGATAGTGCAATGTGTCGCATTAGCTGAAGCGCAGGTGATGACAGAATGACGTCGATGTACAGATGTAACTGCGTGGGGTATCTGTGACGGATTCAAGCGAAAGATTAGTTTGTGTTTATTTTTTTAGCTACATTTCTGTTAAGGTTTTAATGGAAGCTATAGCAAAATATTAAGCAATTTTGTTATTTCAGGAGTTGTAATCGAAGGTAAGGTTAACCATTAGGTCGGCTTCAGAAAATAAATTTTATTTTACTGAAAAATGGACATAAAAATTTTGGGTCGGCAGGTTTTTCAGCGGGGTCGGTTGGGTTACCGGAAACAATTTTTTGTTTGTCTTATGAAAGATACCCAGAGTTTGTCTTATTGCCACCAATGGGAAAAGTTCACTATTACTCCCCTATAAAATTCTGCAAGGAACAGAATCTTTTTATTTATGGACCTGACACAAACAAAAAAACCGACTCCAAAAAGGCTAAAAATAAAAAAGAATTTGTTCCTTGTAGGACCTACAAGGGGAGGGATATGAACTTTTTCTTTGCACATCACCGTGGCTCCTTGAAAGAAGGAAACTAAAATCAATTTGGTATGATGGAAGCATTTGTGGGGAAATCCTTTTCAAAAGAATTTAAAAAATTTTTTAGGTTTTTTCTTTTTTTAAATTAAAACTTGAAACAAACTTTTTGTTTGCCTTCTATTTTGGCCTAATATGTCAACCTCATATTTGGCAAAATGTAGTAAACTGTACTTATCAGAATAAAACGGCGTAAATCTCTGTAACATTTAAAGTAACAATGTAAGGTGTTATTTTGTGTACTTTTGCAGCTTACTATGATAACAGAACAATTTGAAGAAGCAGTCAGGGATTATGAGGGGGGGGGGAAGATTTATCATAGGACAAACCAGAGGTAAAAATTCAATCTAGGAGCGACAGGGGTTCCATAAAGGGATTATGCATAGGAAAAAGAAAAAAGGTGTGATTTATGGTGGCCTCAACATCTCTCGCTTTTGCATAAAGTACCGGACGCTCTGGAGATACGTACTGTGGAATCCGTGGGATGAGAGGGATTAATTTCATTTCTCTATTGTGAAAAAGATCTGTCGTCATTGCTAAAAATGGAAGTGAAGGGAGAAGACAAATTTCTGTTGTATGTTTTGTATGGACCCATAGCAATACAACAAACACATACTTCATATGTAATTAGTGAAGGAGGGTAGGTGGTGCCGAAAAGGTTTTAAAAGATTTGATTTTTGAAAAGAGTTCTTTTCATTTCTAAGAAGTCAGTGGTTTCACCACTTACTCATGGCAAGATTGTAAAAAGGTGATATTTAATATACTAGGTATTATGGTTCAGACACAAAGACCGAGAAAAGGATTGTCACACCTACCATATTTTCTATTTGATCCAGTAATATACATACGAAATGATACCAACTAGGCATTTTTTGTTGCCAAAAAAGCCTTGAGACACCCCTATGCCACATTAAAAATTTCGGTAGCGCATGCCTAGTAGCGTCCTGCAGCATCGGTACGCCCACCCATATGACGTCACTGGCGGCCAGAATCTTGCTCTTTTTTGGTCATCAGTAGGGGCACCATGTTAAAATTTTAAGTGGGATAATTATAATAATATTGTCCCCTTTATCGCCGATTATCGGCGATTTGTTTATGTATAAATATCTGAATTAAACACGACCTCTACTACGGGTGTCGAGTTTTGGATGATGATGTGTTGGTGAAGTTGGTGAAGTTTGAGATGTTTCTGGTAGACCGAATCCGGAAGTTTTGACTAAGGAGTGGAATAGGAAGGAGATTTATATGGAGTGGAATTCCCGGAAGATTTTAAGGAGGAATTCGGAAGCTTGTTAACCATAAAGTATCAGATATATATATGTGTATCCCTTCACATGGGTGCCCCGCGAGCCTCGGACTTTTGTTCGCGGCTGCCTCGTACTGAGGGTGTTAGTGGGTTTTCCTTGGCCAGGTTTAGCTCCCCCCTATGTAAGTCCCAAAAGACCGCAAGGGCATGTGGGGAATGTCACTGTCTCGTTTGTGGCTCCCTGCATTATTTTTATTTATTTTCGCCATTGTCTTTAGCCTCGCAGTGCAACCATGTATTTGTGTTCTCACACTACCAGCTAGTGCCGCATGAATCTCAATTTTCACAATTGGGGGGTGGCCTGTGTCTTCTGTCGGCCGTCTTGTCTCCTTGGCATTATTATGCTCTACCCTTTTGGAACTACCCATTCTCGCGCGCGGGTTATCCTATCGATCTAACAGTAAAGTATGTTTTACCTTTGATGTTGCAGAATGAAGGAACCGCTTCAAAGATCGTCGGATTGCAAAGAGTCCACGAGGACAAGACAAAGACCGCATGAATTGTGTTAAGTGCAGACGCTGTCAAGCGAGAGAGACCTTGTATTATACTCAAAGGGTAGACAGAATTAGAGTTCCAGAACTTCTTTGGTGGAATTGGAAGTGTATGGAGAAAGTTAAAGAGGACAAAGGCCAAGGCTATTAAAACGGCACCATCTCCGTTCAGGGCATATCCCTCCGGGTCGTTTCACCGATGAAGCTTCTACCTCTACCACCCAACCTAGACTACTTCAAGAGAAGTCAAGTGCTACCTTTGAACTAGTCCAAACGATTTATTACGGTGGCTACAGAGGGGGGACTATTAGGACAGTTATAGGGCAGTTCGTCTATCCACCTTTTGCAGTTGTGATGTAAAGGCGTTGATTTATAAATCCGAGTGGATTAAGTGATTACTAACGACTGGCTGGTCTGTTCCACTCTGCAATCATGGTGAATTGGACGCTTATAACGGTTGAGTAGGCCGACGGTGCCGCCTCAATACGGGGCGAAAGCATTCCAGCCGTTGGCCTATTGACGTTTCTATTCACTCAAGTAATCTAACAGCGGAGTCTTGGTCTCACCAGCCGATAGGAATTCTGCCTCAGTCCAGTGATTATTCACAATACTTGAGAAGTCAGTCTGCCTCCTTTATCCGTGGTTTGAAAAATAAACAACCTCAGTTCCCCGGCGTCTTAGTGTTGCATTTGATTAAGAACTGAGGGCGACTCCCGTCGCGGCAGTTCCAGTGAATAAAGCCAGCGGCCTTTTGTTAAGACTTATTATGCGGTTATGGTTATGATAATAAGTTACCGGTGGTGACTCGTAAGTCTGGCGGCGTTTCTGGCGGCTTTTCGGGCGGTGGGGCCCTATGTGTTGATGTTATAGAAGTAAGTTTATGAGTATGATGATAATTTTATAATTAGCTATACACCTCTGACGGCCCGTGTAGTACGTACCGTAGATATGAATCAATGGCGGCAGGGGGCGCCGACTTGTTAGGATAGTATTATACCGAGAGGTCAATCCTAAAGCCCCAAGTTTTCCGCGTTGCGGAAAGTCCGACGAAATTAGCGGAATTTGAGTTAAAAGCGAAAATGCAATTTTGAGAGGAAGGAGAAAAAACATGTCAAAAAAGTAAATAAAAATTACTTCATTTTCCCTTAAGGTAAAATATACGAATATACAATTGGATTCATAATATAAACAAAATGAGCAAGGTTTTTGACCCATTGCCATGACCCCTTTCAATCTCCAAATCCCGCCTGGTTTAGAATTCTGATAGACCATAGGAAAGTATATCAAAGACGATTGCTATAAGCTTGCATCGCGATCGGCTTTGACTGTACATTGCGATGTCACGATGGAGTACGACTCCATTTTTTTGCTTCGGAAAGACGCAATGTGCAAGGATGTGCTTGAGCAGCGCACGCGTAAGAAAAGACGTCGGTATTTTCTCAAGGAAGTTAATAACCACGGTACGGGTGATGAAAACTGACTCATGGATCGTGTTTACTCGGGTGTCAAGGCCGAATTGTAATATTAACAATTGCAATTATGCCTTTAAAGTGCCGAGGCGTAAGTCTGCATCTAGTAAAAGCTTTGTACTGTAAGCATGATTTATGTACTGGCATATTTAGCCAGATCATCGAGCGAAATTTGGCAAGGTACGGTATTCTTTGTAATGTTGTTTGTGTAGGAGTTAGAAGGTGCAAGACATCTTCAAGCAATAGCCGAAATGCGGAGGAAAATTGGCCATTTCGGGGGAGGAAATTTACAAAGCGGAACAAGCGGAATTTGCCATTTTTTAAAGCGGGAAAGGAAAAGTGGGGCTTTAGGTCAATCAATCAAATTGTATTATTCTCAACATCAAATATACATTTTATGTCAGAGGCAACATTAGGACTTTGTTATGGTGATGGCGGAGTAGATATTTTTCCAATGAAGGAAAGAGTGTTCCCTCCTTGGCTTTGTAGGAAGTTAGTGTTGTTCATGCGAGGTGTATTACGATTAGGGAAATTTAATTCTCCCTCTTTCTTCCAAGACTACCGTGGTTTCCGGTCCACAGCTCCATCAACCCTGTAACTTCGGGCAGTCTCCATGTTTCCGGGCGTGAATTATTCAAACGTTCCTCCCGATTCAACCCGTCGGGAAGCCATCGTAGTTTTAGAATTCAGTCATATTCCACTGTCTCCATCGTGGCAACCGTCGGGTCAACACCTATCCTCTTCGCGGCATGCGCTCCAAGAAAGAGTTCTTCTCCAGCTGTATATTCATCTGCACTAGGAAGGATAGAAATCGATCTTCTGATCTTCTAGACATCGCTCCCCTTCCAGGGGTCGCAGGCCACTACGCAAGTTTTCCTAGTGGATAGTCTCGTAGACGACGATCTACTGAGAGTAGTGCTTAATTTAGACCGTGATGATTAGATAGTCTTATTCAGAGAGGCGTTCCAGTCATCACTGCCGACGTCTGCGGACAGGCGATAGCTCTAAGGTTTAGAATACTTTTCCTCTACGCCTACAAGTCTCACACAAGTAGTAGGATAGTCTTTATTAAGATTCTCCTAGCCATGACTACGAAGATCTAGAGACTCTCCTTCAGGTACTTCTCATCGTCTAGGATCTAGTTCTATGATCAGAAGGATTCTTCGGGTTAAAGACATAGTGGAGATTCTTCTCATAAGACTATTAGACCCAAGTTCTGCTACGTGTAGACAAAAGAAAACAGTAAGGGCTTCTCCTCAACGTTTTAAAAAACTTAGACAGAAAAGGTCCTCTAGTATAGATGACATGCTTTATTATGATTCCTCGTTAAAGATCGAGTTGAACGAATTAGAGTAAGAAATCTATAACATGTGAATAAGGGATCGTCTGTTTCACACCATGGTGTACTGAATCATGAAGTTGTTACGTCTGATTACGTTGATAGGGATCTATCCTCTCATGACTATTACAAGATGATTCATAGTAACAAAGACAATTTCGATTTCAGCTTCCTAGTGATACAGTCCAAGTTAAGATATTAGGCTACACAACCAATACCGGCTGATGCTACTCCGACTACATTTGCCTTCTAATCCAAGGCACTT